>AWYE02000456.1:0-79286 GCA_000504385.2 Exutisphaerella laricina CBS 326.52
AACGTCAGCTTCCAGGGAACTCACCTGGTCGAGCGCATGTCGTTACTCACGCTCATCATACTCGGCGAAGGAGCCATAGCCATCGCAGGGTCGTGCCAGTACGTTGTCTACTCGGAAGGAATCTTTCCATTCAGCGGCAGTGTGGTGGCAGAAATCGCCTGTGCCACGCTCACGCTGTACTTCATGTACATGCTCTACTTTGACTGGATCCACGAGGAGCGATTTGGAACAATCCGACAGCAGCTCTGGTCAGTGCTGCACTTTCCGCTCCACGTGGCTCTCATCCTCGCGGTCGAAGGCGTCTCGCAGTGCATCACCTGGAACCCAGCGGTGCGCAGGAGTGACCAACTCGTCAACCAAGTCCGAAATCTAGAGGTCGCGTCCACCAGCGGATCAGCAAAGCTGACGCAGCGAGATTGGTATGACGCTGCAAAAGATCTCCATGCCACCGCGAGCGTAATCCTACAGCGACAACTATCTCGTGCATCGACATTCCCGGAGGCGGCAGAGACATTGGGTAACTACCTTCAGGTCAACGAGTACGCCATCCCGGCAATTCAGCAGGGGTGGAACAACAGTGAGGCGGCCGGCAATGCTGGATGGTGGCTCACTGGCGTGCTTTACAACACAATATTCGAGATGGCAGGATTCCACGCTCCGGCAAGCGAGGAGGAGAAAATCGACGCCATGGAGCTTTTGACGGCGCCACTTGACTTCACAGCGTACCCGCGAGCCTACTGGTACAACAATGCCAAGTACAACATCAACAAATCGTTAAAGGTCTTTACCCTGACGTTTGGGTACTTCTTTATTGCCACGGGATGTTTCATCGTACTTTGCGCTGCACTGGCAGCTCTGAACGAGGGGCATCACAGCAAACTTGCTCACTTCTGGCTCAGGCTCGCAGTCATGACCTTGATTGGACTGGCACTCTCTCTCATGTCCGGCATGTTGGCTACTGGCGCCGTGGAGCAGTTCATGGTGACTCCGTGGATGCTACCGACTGTGACGATTTGCTTGTTTGCTGGTAAAGTACCTCCTCCAGTGCTAGATAGCAAAAGATGTTCAGGCTGACACTCTCGTAGCTGTAGTTCTCAATAGCGTTAAGCTGCCGACAATGGAGAACTCTGACAAGATTGATGCTTGACGGCCCCGTCGATATACGATGGACTGTTGCCAAGGAGATGTTTGTACTCTTACCTTTACTACCTGTGTTAGCTCAAATGTGCCACGTCTGTGCCCTCAAGTGTACGTGCCGACGAATGCAGCATAGCGCAGGGAGTCGGGAATGCGGCCGACATAGTTATGGCAGTCCGTTACGTCTTGCTTGCTGTCGAAGTTCGTACAGTCGGCGTCATAGTGGTCGACATCGAGGACGAGTTTGGTCGAGATCCCGAGGACGACGGCGGCGCAGGTGAACTATGGGTGGTTGGGGGGGTCAGTCTGGTATATCTGCTGCCGCGAGCGAGGATCTGGCGGACTTGCGTGGCGCGCGAGACGAGAAGTCCAATGCGCATTTTCTCCATCTTGGCAGCGTTGTGCTAGTAGCACAGTTGTGACATCAATTCAGGCAGCCGCAGCACAGCACCAGGCATTTCATTCTGGTGGCCTGAATGACAGCGCGAAGCAAGTGCGGGGTCATCGTCGCTGCCTGTAGCCGCAGTGGGCGCAGTGTGAACCGTCCCTTCTCGCCTTGGACGTGTTTGACAGTTTTGCTGTTTGCGCGCATTCATTCGTGCCTGCTGGCCTGGACGTGTTAGTTAAGTGAAGTGCTGGGGAAGGTGCCCAGCGTGCCTCTTGACGCGGGACTCGGCGGAGTGGTCCGAGCCGCTGCCAAGCCTCCCACCAGTGGCAACCCATGTCTTGAGTCTTGACCGAGATGGGCGTGGGGGTCTACTTCATCATGATGATACTACAGTATGTCGTTCCGGTCGTGCTTTCTCTCCGATGTCGGTCGGTCGGTCGCTCGCTCGGGCGCCAAGGCTATGCGGCGAGAAAACGGCCCATTCCGCTGCCCCGGGGCGCTGAGAGAATGCCGCCACAGACAAAAAAATCATCCCATGCAAGCCCACGAGGCACGCCTGATTCATTATTGCTTCGGACACGCCCACGCACCCGACATCCCCCGCAGGACCCGAGACGAACAAAGCACTAGCTTCGAGATCATCTTATCTGATTTGCTAGAGCTCGGCGACTGTGCATCCCTGTCTTGCCGGACACAGTACCTCGAAAGCGACGTCTCCGACCAGGACGAGTGGGACGATGGGCTGCCTAAATTTCTGCTGGTCCGGCTGCGGCAGACACGCACGCGACTTCCAAAAACCCGCAGCTGCGTGGTCGGCGCTTTGTGGCAAGCGCGGCTGCTGTCGATGTCATGATCATTCACTTGCATATCTTATCTTCCATCTTTCGCTCCTTGGATCTACCCGCTTCCACTCACCCTCTCCCTCACACCTGCGCAAGGCTGACTACAACAACAAGAAGCACGCATGGGTGCCTTGGACCAAGTCCGCAACAGGCGGACGAACCAGCTTGCCACGGGCACGGATGGCGACCGCAACGACTTCAAGGATGAGACGCAAATATCACAAGACCGCGAGTCGTCTGGCTCAGATAGCGACAACCTGAGTCTGGAAGCCAAGGACGAGAAGGAAGTGCAGCAGCACCCCGATCGAATCACGGACGGCGCACAAGCTGGTATTCAGAAAGCCGAAGCGGCTGCTCTGGTGTGGAGCAAGACTGCCATCTTCGCCGTATACGCATGGTGAGCGCGGATGATGATGATGATGTAAATCTGCGCGCGAGTGCTCGATCTAACACACGTACCGCACAGGATCTGGGTGTGCTACTTCATGCTCGCTTTCCAATCCTCGATCCAAGGCTACGTGACCGTGTACGCTTACTCCAGCTTCACCACCGCTCCAGCTTACACCACGGCTATCATCCTCGGCACCATCATCGGCGGCGTTCTCAAGCTGCCCATCGCCAAACTCATCAACATCTGGGGTCGTGCTGAAGGCTTCATGGTCTTCGTCCTCATCTACCTCATGGGCTTGATCATCTTGGCCGCCAGCAATGGACCAGACACCTACGCCGCGGGTTACGTGCTGTACTGGATCGGCTACGATGCCATCTACCTCATCTTGGACATCTTCATCGCCGATACATTCGGTCTGCGCAACCGAGCTCTGGCGTTTGCATTTGCATCCACGCCGTTCATCTGCACCGCCTTTACCGGTCCATTGGCTGCAGACTCGTTCCTGACCAACAAAGTCACCGGTGCAGGTTGGCGATGGGGCCTGGGCGCTTTCTGCATCATCAACTTCTTCGTCTTCACGCCGCTGGCAATCGTCTTTAAGCTCTACACGATCAAGGCGAAGAAGCTGGGCCTGTACAAAACAGAGCCATCCTCTAGGACAGCACTCCAGTCCATGTGGCACTACTTTCACGAGTTCGACAGTAAAGTTTCCGTACTATACCACTCTCCACCATGCACAAGCTTGCTAACAGTGTACAGTTCCTGGCTGCTTGATTCTCATGGCCGCGTTCGTGCTCTTCCTCCTGCCTTTCTCGCTGGTGTCGTACAATCGTCTTGATGGCTACGACTCCGCCGGCTTCATCGCCATGGTCGTCATCGGCCTGCTGCTCTTCCCAACCTTTTACATCTGGGAGAGGTTTTGCGCCCGCGTGCACTTCGTCAAGTGGGAGCTCTTCCGCAGCCGAACCGTCCTGGGCGCTTGCATCCTCGCAGCCATCGTCAACTTCTCCTTCTACTGCTGGGACCTGAACTACTACAACTTCGTCATCGTGGTCTATGCCCTCCCGGTGAGCTTGGCTGGATACATGACCCAGATCTACAATGTCGGCTCTTGCTTCTGGTCGGTCGTGTTCGGTGTCTGGATCCGATACACCAACCGCTTCAAGTGGACTGCCTTCTTCTTCGGCATGCCCCTGATGATGCTCGGTTCCGGTGTCATGATCAAGTTCCGCGGCCAAGACTCCGACATTGGCTACATCATCATGTGCCAGATCGTAAGTTGCTCTCTTTCTCTCTCTCTCTCTCTCGCGCGCGAGCGCGCGCTCGTCACTTTTTCTTCGTTCCTGGCCCCCCACATTTAGCCCCTCTTGCCTTTTGCTAACCGCCGCCATTTTCTCCCATCGCAGTTCATCGCTTTCGCAGGAGGCACCCTCGTCATCTCCGAAGACATGGCCGTCATGGCAGCCGCCGACCGCGAAGGCGTCCCCCTCATGCTCTCGATGCTCTACCTCTTCAGCAGCATGGGCGGCTCCATCGGCCAAGCCGTCGCTACAGCAATCTACTCTGGCACTTTCGTCGAAGCCGCACTTTCCAAACTCCCTGCGGACCGTGCGTCCAAAGCCTACGAGCTGTATCTGGGTGGCTACACGGCGCAGATCAAGTTCCCGCCCGGTACCGTCGAGCGTGAGGCGATCAACTATGCTTGGGGTCGCACGCAGTATTACGGATGTATTGCATCTACGGCGCTTCTGGTTCTGGGGTTCCCTGCTATTGCGGTGTGGAAGAATTACCGTGTGGATCGGAAGCAGAATAAAGGTACTGTGCTGTGAAAAAAAAAAAGGGGAAGAAACACATGGTAGTCTTATGATTGTGCTGTAAACAAATATGGCAGTGTATTGATTGTGCTGTAAAAGAAACATGGCAATGTATTGTTGTTGTTGTTGTTGTTGGTTTGTAGCGTTTTTTCTGCCGCGGCATCCTCAAAGTGGGATCGGATCCGGTGTTATACATGCCACCTGTCCGTCCGGCTCCTGTATGATGTAGCAATTTCAGAGGGCACAGCATGTGTATGTGTGTGTGTGTGTGTGTGTGTGTGTGTGTTGTAATGCCGTGGCTCTGAAATCCATATCCCCTGGTACGGCCGTGTACACGGGGTTTGGTATCGTATTCAGGAGACGAGAAGCATGCTGCTTGGCCATGCACAACAATGCCCAAGTGCACGGATATTCTACATCTCCGGCGGATCGTGCTTGGCAAGTCCTCTGCTTTGCTTTCAGCCACGCACTCACTCACCGCACAAGCACGAACCCTCTGGCCTTGACCAGAACCAACAACTTCCATCACTATGATTATGCCTATTACTACCACCAGGCGCGTGGTTGCTTTGACGACCCACCGAAGCTGTCATGCCGATGCCTGAGGTGTCGTTGGCTTCAGCACAGCAACCGCGGGAACAAGTGTCGACCATGACCTTCATCTACCTACCACCGAGAGCGGGGGCCAGCTCGATGGAGCAACTCTTGGTTACACTACCCCTCATCTTGATAATGTAATGCAGAGCGAAGCTACAGGTAGGACAGTCGTCGGAGGAGAGTCTTCTTGTTGTTCATATCATTCATCACGATCGCCAAGTCTGCATACCAACATCACGCCAACCATGTCCAAGCCAAAGACCATGCGAGCCGTCGTGCTGAAGGGAGACTACAATGTATGCTCCCGACGGGTACTTTTACATGCCACCCAACGACAGACTGACTTCTGCAGATCGTCGTCGAGGACCGCCCATATCCGCAGCTCAAGAATCCCACCGACGCCATCCTCAAAGTCTCGAGCACGGCACTTTGCGGCAGCGATCTTCACTTCTACCGAGGCCACCTCAAATGCCCCCCAAACTTCATCTGTGGCCATGAATTCGTAGGAGAACTCGTGGAGAAGGGCGATGCTGTCAAGAAGTTCAACATTGGCGACAAGGTATACCGCGGCTCGCGTATAATGAGCAAGAGTGGGCGAGGCCAGATCTGACCATGCCATAGGTCGTTGTGCCATTCTACACGGCTTGCGGAGAATGCTACTACTGTGTTCGTGGCCAAGCATCACGATGCGCCCAGGGCGAGCTGTTTGGCCACTCAGCACCAGCCAACACCATCGACGGCGGCCAGGCCGAGTACGTCCGCTGCCCGCTCGCCGACACGACGTTCGTCAAGACGCCCTCCGGCATTCCCGAGGAGATGCTCGTGCTCATGGCCGACATCTTCCCGACTGGCTACTTTGCTGCTGCACGGTATCTGAAAGATCTGCCACAACGTGACCGCGACGAGTACACCGTTGTTTGCATCGGCTGTGGACCAGTCGGCATCTGCGCCATAACGTGCGCTTTGACCATGGTCAAGACTGTGTACGCTGTCGATAGCGTACCGGAGCGGCTGGAGCAGGCGAAAGCGCTTGGCGCAATCCCGATCAACCTCAACGAGGACCCTGTGCAGAAGATCAAGGATGCCACAAATGGACGAGGCGCAGATGTGATCATGGAAGTCGTTGGTCACGCTGATGCGTGGCAGATGGGCTTCGACATGATCAGACCATGGGGGGCAATCAGCTCAATTGGTGTGCAGTGTGTTCTCCACCCTGGCCCATGTCGTGCCAATCCTATGCTAACACATTTACAGCACCGAAAAGTGGGAGGTTAACGGGCTAATGCTATACGGCAAGAACGTCTCCATGGCTTTCGGCCGATGCCCCGTTCGATCCATCTTCGAGGATGCCCTCGCGCTGTTAGTTCAAGAGCAGAAGAAAGTCGCTTTCTTGTGCGGCAAGACCATGTCGCTGGAGGACGCACCACAAGCATACAAGGACTTTGAGCAGAGGAAAGTGCATAAGATTGTGTTCAAGATGGGTGGTCCGGGAGAAGTGAAAGAGCAAGAGATCACGGCTGCGGCATAAAGTCGCTGTATCTAGTTGGCGCACTTCGCAAACCACGGGCGCTGGCCAGGTACAGCAGGTAGCATTGTCGTGGCCCTCTTCTGCTGACATGCATAGTCTCAGCAGTACCGACCATTGCAATATGCCACAACAGCCGCTACATGAACCATTGGCAAGCTACGGCAGCATAAAACCACACATTCTCCGCACCAGTTCAGTATGTTCGACCAACTCACGACGTCGAATTCGCTGCCGGCGCAGGATGGCTGCCGGATAACACCATGTGGCTTGAGGCACCAACTTTCTTCGTCGCCATTCCCGTGGTCGCCACGACTTGGCATTTGAGCCGCGGAATTCTCGTTGGTCTCTCGTTGCAGCGTGTTCTCGGCCTCACGCGACCAACGTTCGCTCCACAGCCGGTTCCACTTGGCATGCAAATTTCAGGCACGTTTGTGACCGTTTGCCTCGCGTTGTATCAGTACCGAGTTCAATCCTGCGGATTATTATTTGGATTATTATTATTATGTGCGCGCAAATTAGCATTTTGCTGGAGGGTAATGTTATGAATTTGGAATTGGCACCACTTCAGATGTTCCCCCCCCCTCCCCCTTCGTACCTGGAATTTGAGGTGCCGTGGCCAAGAGTTAGTTGGTGATGAAGTGTTTCAAAACCCAGTCGAAGCGAATTTTGCCCCGGCGCCTCGGCAGATGCACGGAAGCGTTTGCGGAATCTCGTCAGGCTATGCGTCACATGCGTTTTAGGGTACCAACAGCAGTGCGGGTCAGCTGTAAGTGAAAATGTGTGATTCGAGATGCTGTGTTCACGACTTGGTCTGGAAGGCGGCTGCAGCACTCCCGAACCACAACCAGCAGGCGGCATCCCGAAGAGCCAGGTCGTTGAGGGGGGGGGGGAGAGAGGTATGCGGATCCTGGTCAATACGTCAAGCGCTTACAGAAGGACCCATGTTAGCAATCATACTTAAACGACTTCAGCTCCGCACCGACTCGCACTCTTGTGCACTCCCGATATCGACACTCCCTTGGTCTCCAGCTGTGCTGTCCTAACCACACTCTCTTGCAACAAGAAACCAGGTGCTGCACACCCTGACATTCATTTAGAAAGCAACGAACAGGATACCCTTTATAGCACATCTTTCTTTGACCTGGTCTTTGGATAAAAGTTCTCGACTTGCAAAAAATGATCGCCAACATGCAAACCGTCCTCATCGCTCTCGCAGCAACAGGCGCTCTGGCAGTGCCAAGCCCAGGCCACCATCACCACCAGCATCACCACAACCTCCATGCCAAGCGTACATACACCCCCTGTCAACCAGCAGGCTGGACTGACGGCATGCAAATCCAATGGACCGCCATGCAGGACCAAGAACTCGCCGCGCTCAAGCAAGAAAGCGCCAATGAAGCCGCAACCGGCACCACCAAGAACAACTACGCGCAAGCCGGCTACACCTGCGAAGTCTCCTCCGCTTTCGCCCCCGCCGTTCCCTGGGACATCCTCCTCGACTGCCCTCTCGCCCAAGCCGCCAACAACCAGCAGCGCGAGAACTACCCTACCTTGGGCTCCATGGACCTCACAGCCGAGCAAATCGGAACAGTCTACGCGCCCGCCATCGAAGCCGCCAGCAACGAGAGCGGTGTTCCGCAAAGTTTCATCGTCAAGATGATCTGGACCGAGAGCAAGGGACACCCGCTCGTCAGCAACGGCGGCTTGGTGCAGATCGACCCTCTTGCTTGGGCGGCTATGCTTACTGCCCATGCGTCGTCCCTTGGGGGAGGCAACCGGTACATCCCCAAGGACAACATCATGGCTGGGGCGCTATACCTTGCGAGCAAGGGCAGCTGTGGAGCTGATGATGCTGCTTGCTGGGAAGCTCTTTATCAGGGACAGTATCAGGGCTAGGATTGATAGATTTGTCCTGAAGACAGAAGATAGGGAGAGAGAGGGAGAGAGAGAAAGAGAGAGAGATGTACAGCCTGGTTTTCTGTACGTTTCTTCTCCTTCTCCTTCTCCTTCTGCTTCTCATATGCTGAGATGTTATGATGAGATATGATGATGGGTGGGACTCTTTTTTTTTGTTGGCGCTCGCGAGATCTGAGCTGCCGTATATATGTAGATATATACTTTCTCTATAGATACAACAACCCTTTTGGAAACATGCCGTGTGGGCTTTGTGTGGCTATCTTTTCTGTGGCTATCTTTCGGCAGCTTTACGCGGTGGTTTTATCTATATCACTATGGCATTTTTTTCGGGTAGAGTTTCGTAGGCTCATTTGAAGGGTAATAATGTACTTGTTCTATTGTCTGATTGGACACTAATTCGGGTTGGGCTTAGTGTTGATACATCTACGCTTCATAAAGCAGTTGCACCTCGATCGAAAACGAAGAGGATTCAGATTGCATAGAAGAAGATGATGAGTGTATCCATATATATGCTTCAAACACCATACATCCTGACTGTCCGCTAACAACTATCCCTACGAAGCAATGCTAGGCCTCAGACAGTTGCCTGGCGAAGTAAATCTCGAACCATGAAATCCTGCCCGCATCGCAATGACAGAGAGCATGCCCGCTGTACCCGCCTCGACAGCAGTCAAGCTTCGCAAGATGGTCACTACTGGCAGGTATCATACAAGGTTATAGGAAGTTTCCGTGTGCGCAGTCAAGGGGAGAGCGGAAGGAAAGCGATCCTTCGAATGGCTTGTAAGGTGCGCGAAGGATGGATGAGCTGTAAGAAGGATTCCCGCATAGCACAACGACTGCGCCTCTATACCACTTGGAACCTTGAAAAACACCTTATAACACCACGCACGCAATCATCACTACAATCTCCAGCAGCTTCCTAACACAATCTGTTCTCATGCTCATGGACGACGAGTACACCCGCCCCATCTGGCAAATTGCCCTCAAAACCGTCCTCACTCATGGCTTGGCACTATTCGCCTACAACCAATACAACAACCTCCTCCACACGCCCACCAAACAAAATGCCCGCCTCTTCCGTCTCCTGACCTTCGCCATCCTACCAACCGTAATCCTAGGACAACTCGCCTTCGACCTCGTCAGAGCCCTGATCCGCGCACTCCAAAACCCAGACGAGCTCGCCGCACATCCGAGATTCTTCCTCGACGGGTTGCTAGGCATGCGCGCCACCACCTCCATCGGCGACGAAGAAGGAGTAGTAGTAGTAGACGAACACACAGCAAGCACCCATCTCCTCGACCTCCGCTCCGCCCACCGCACCAAGACCCCACCCCAGACTGTTTTCTCCCGCCTCAGCAAGATCCTCCCCCTCGTGCTCATAATCCTCCAAGCCACCGGCGTGATCATCACCTTTGCCCGCAGAACCCTGCATGCTGCGTACCGCGAAACAACCAGAGACTGCCCTTCCCAGGATGACAACGACAACGACAACGGCTATGGATTCTGGATTCCGTACGAATGCCGCCACGGCGAAGCGACTTACACCGACCGGGAGTGGTCCCACAGCACCACCGTGGGGCTCGATTTCCGCAATCTATACATCGCCTGCGCTGGGATCATCGCCGCTGTATTGGGGACATATCTTTTGCTTGCGGGAGGAGGAGGAGGGGGGGATCAATGGAGCAGCAGCAGCCAGGCGGTATTTCTAGCAGAAGAAGAAGAAGGAGGAGGAGAAGAAGAAGAGACCACCACCGCCACCACCACCACCGCAACTTCTTCTTCAGCAGCAGCAGCAGCAGCAGAAGGGAAACGCCTCCTCTTCGAATTCACCCTCGGCGCTCTGATCCAGGAACTCATCGCCGTGGAAACATACTACGACGACGGCGGCGAAGGCGCGCCACATTACGTAACCTGCCTCGTGAGGGTGCTCGATAACATGCACCTGAGGCCAGGAGAATGGATCCTGGTCGGCCTAGCCATTGGGTTAATGATACTGTTCCGCAACGACTTCGCCTCCAGGCTAGGGATCAAGTTGAGGGTGATGTATACGTTGCTTGCGGCGGTTTTGGCGGGTTGGCTGGTGTTGGATACGGTGGCGCTGTTAGGTACGGATTTGGGGCATTTTGGTATTGGGCTTTATGGGGCTGGTTGGAGGTGGGGTGAGGCGTGGATGGATCCGATTGAGAAGTGGATGCCGGTCATTTGAGATTTCGAGTCGTACTATATCTTCGTGCTTCTTTCGTGGATGTCAGAATTTCGTCTCTGCAGTCAAAGAGAGAGAAAGAGAGAGAGAGAGAGGGAGAGAGAGAGCTATGCATGATCGAGGTCGGGTTGTTCCGGCTGTTGCTAACTTCAAATCCCTGTTCACCAATGTCAGCACAGACAAGTACAGTACTGAAATCGTCTTTGTCAGATTGCTCGAAGCTCTTCATTGTCAGTCATGGAGAGGAGTTCCGTTGACGACCATGCAGCGCTTTGGAACACTATTCGTGAATTAGATCGATGCCAAAGTTTGACGGTTCCTAGCTCTCCAATGCCACAGCCGTCCAAGATGCGCTCTCCTTTCTTTCTTCATCATTATGTATTAGCTCGGTATAAGTGCCTGTACAATGTCTGTCGTCGCCGCGGTGCCTTCCCGCGTGCCCACGCCCTCTATCGGGCGAGCAAAGAAGAGGGCCGCTCAGCAGACGTCCACCCCCCCCGTGCTGTGTCGGTAATGCCTAAGAAAACGCCGTCATGCCCGAAGATTCGAAAAGAAAAGAAAATAATCGTGCTCAAAGGTCCTCTTCGGCTTCAAGCACTTCCTGACCCATGTACTCTTTGTGCTCGGGCAGATCTTCTTTGAACTCCTTCATATGTCGCACATCATCTGCGTTAGGAAGCATAGCTGGCTTGAATACGCCCAGGTTGACCAGCCACGCCGCGGAGTTGAATTCGGACCAGATATTGCTGACTCGCCAGTTGTACTTGTTCCCTGCCTCCGCTGGCTCCACTTCGACAATGACGTTGCCGTGTACAGGCTGTTTCACTGTATCAGTAACATGCGCGTTGCTTCCGTCCCAAGGCTTTTGGCGGGTCTGTACACTTACAATGTCGTCGACTTCCGTCAGATGTCCCCTGGCGCTCTTTCCAGTCTTCCACCTCATCGCTACGTGTCTGCATCCTGGGAATACCTTGATCTTCGTGAATGGAATCTCGGGTTGCTTTCCCTGGCCGTCCATGAAAGCTGCTCGGCTCGCGAAGGTGGGTGCATCCATGGACTTGGGACCCGCTGCTCCCTTGTTGATAATGATGTTTACTGAAGATGCCCAGTCGACAAAGTCCTCTGTCAATGCCTCCATCGCCAATTCGTGGCTGTACTCTTGAATAAGCTTCCTGAAGATATCTGCCGCGGTGTGTGCCTCTTCCATGGTCATACACGTCTCCTCCTGTGATGACGCCCCAGATCTACTCCAGTTGAACCAATTGAAACCAAAGCTGGGTGCTGCCGCGACGAGTGAGGCGAGGACTGCGACAATGGTCGCAAAAGCTATGTAATACCTCATGGTCTAACTAGCCACGCCGTCGCGGAAAAAAGAAAGGATGGGAGGAACGAGTGACGTAGTTGATCGCGAGAAGCGTGTGCTCGTAACCAAGACAGCGGGTTGTGTATATTCTTGTCGAAAAGCCTTGAGCCGCACGACGTTGCGAGAATAATATAGCTATGCAGCTGCAGAAACGAAGGAGAAGAGCGAGTGGAGTAGCGCGGCTGAATGGGGCGCAAAGAAAAACATATACGCCTCACGCGGTGGCGAGCAATTCCAGAGGCTCGCACGTACGGCCAAGGCATATCGTTATGCTAGAATACAACCAATGGCGGTAGGTTATCTCGCGAAGCAGCCGTTCGAAACCCGATACCAACGGTCTTGGTTCACCTGGGAATAGCGCTGGGATCGTTTGCGCCGGCCGGACCAGTCGAACATGGCGCCATCACCGTGAAACTAAACACCAAGCGCCGAGGCGATATCTTGGACAAACAGTTCTGGAAATAATAATGTGTGAGGGGACATTCGCGCATCCGATCACTCGCTTTGATCTCGCAGCCTGCTAACGTTGAAAAGGGATATCCTTTGGTTTTGCTCAGCCGGACATGCATAATAATGATAAAGAGTGGTGTTCGTGCTCGAGTAAGATGTCGTGGATGAGGCTCACATGTGGCCGCCACGACTTGGCAGTGACCTCCGCCCCTTTCCAGTAGTGAGTAGCTTTGGTAGTGTTGCTGTGGTGTGTCCCAAAGCAGTATCGACGCCCGGATTTGAGTTCGGGTGGCTTGCAAACGGTTGTTTGTCTCCAGCTTGAGACACTTTTTGAGCGCAACAACACAGCTTCACAAGAGTATTGCGAAGTGCTGCAGCCCAAGCTGCGATCGCTGCCAGGATACTGCTGTCCATAGAACTATCCCTGCTCCACTGTGATGTCCTGGAGAACATGTCCAGTTCGTGCAAGTTTGGTACACAGTCGGTGTTAGCTGGCGGGACGAGCCATGCCTGCAGGATCGGAAAGGCAGTGGAGTTCCGAGATATTGGTTCCAAGCATACGCGCCGGCGGCAACGAACATCATCTCGTTCAAATTGTGCTCATCGCCGCATCGGCAGATGCACAAGAGCGAGATTGAATGAGGCTGGCTGTGATGCTCTCGGTACTTCTTGCGTACACGCGTCAAGACATCTCGCAACAACAATGCACTGAAGTGCTGCACTCTGGCCGTGTATGAAAGCAGCAAGGAGTGATGAACCAGGTGCGGGCAATTGCTGCATGACTGAAGACGGGCTGCACGCTGCGTGCAGGAGACTTGGCGGGGCAATTGCAACCTCCAATGGCGATGAAGCATTTGAGTCAGTATGTCTTGCTGTGAGATCTGGCATTATGGATCGAGATGCATGTAGATCGAGCATGTACCGATCTCGCATTCTCGGCATAAGCAGAAGTTGGAACAGCTCGGGAAGGAAGATACGTTAAAGTGCACAAATTCGACCACGAGAGACTGCACCTACACCTACTGCAGATCCTACCGCTCTTGCGCAGAGCGTGGATCAGGACCCAAAGAAGCGACACCGACCAGTAGCTAAACGCCGATGGACAGTTGTAGTTGACCTGGAAATGAAAGTATAGCAGCCCGCCTGCCGGGTCGTACGGCATGTCTGTGAAGAAGTCGTGGTAGATCCCATACTACTGCATGTGCTCATCGCCATGCAGCGAGTCGATGTTTTCGCTGCGATACTGCACTAATGCTACTCGGTAGAGACATCGAGGTTGTTTCAGGCAGCCGTTGAAGGCACGGCTTTGCTCCGAATTCATTGCCAAGCACATGATGCATTACTCTCTCCGGACTCTGGACTGCTCAACTTACTGCTGTATGGCCGAGGTGTTGGTTCCCGGGATGTGTTGTTCTTCCTGAAATGCTTCGAGAGTCATGTCAATGTTAGCATACCGCGCGGACGACTATCTTGCTTCCCATCGGCCTGAGTGCATACCATACTTTCCATAAGCATAGATGTTTTGTTGCAGTCTAACATGTTTGTTGCTCACGTCGCAATGGCGGGGTGGATGGTGCGTCTTGTGGATTGTCGTGCGTGGTGAGAGGCGCGCATTCGACATTCGCAATGCCCCACAGTTCGTATTCCGTGGCGACGGATTCGAACGTGAGGTTTATCGATGCACATCTTGGTGTGATGAAAGCGCTTTGGTAAAGATGCGGATTTCAAAGACCCTGGAGAAGGTGAAGATTTGGTCTTGGCATTGCTTATGCCTGAGGTTTATGAGTGGTAGTATTAGTAATGTGCTAAAGTGAAGCCCTGAGACGAGATCGACATGGACATGCGCTGCAATGACCACATCATGCTCATGCTTTCTGGCATGACCACTTATGTTGTTTCAGAATTTAGCAAGTCTTCCATAGGACCGGCAAGGCTCCTTCGACGGTGACTTGACCATGCACTTCCGCGAAGCGAATCCGTTCCGAACAGTGGTGCGCAAGTTACTATTCAGCTTCCCACAGCCTCCCCAGACAAGCGAGACAGAGCCGAGCATATTTCGCACGTTACGTGAAGCCAGCGTGAGTGTCTCCGAAGAGATCTCTCGCCATCCCCATCTTCGTCAGACAAGTATAGACGATACACAGACACGATCAACGACCGTTTGGTGTCATCTGGAAGGCATCTACAGTTCGTTAACGTGTACTACGGCTTCCAAGGCGAATGCGCTCATGTCCAAGCATCCACCCTATCAAAGACTTCCCACAGGACAGGACGAGGCCCGAGACCAGATCGTGCATTGCCAATAACTATGACATAGGCTAGTGCTACTGACTGATGAGTAGGACTACGTCTCGTACGTTCTATATCCGAGCCTAGCGGGGACTGAATATTGTGCTGGCAAAGCCTGGCATTTTGCGTCTTTGCTTGATTCAAAGACGTCGCCGCTGAGTACTGCGGGGGTGTAGCGGAGGCATGTGTTCACAGATCTCTGGGCCTGTCGATATTTGGTGCACGTGGGTCTTTGATGGCAGGCAGTGCTTGGCAATGCTCTAGTAGGCGAGGCGGTCCTGGCTGTCACTTTGCTGATCGGAGGAAAGAATGGCGAGGTCTAGGCAGGCTATGCTCCCAGTATGTTTATCGTCTGTGCCTCGGTCTTGCAAGTCGCATTGATGGCTTGAACTTGAGCTTTGTTTGGGTTGAAGCCCTGGTCGGTACAGGTAGCTAGGCATCACCGATATCTCTATGTAGTTGTACAGATATCAGTTTACGCTATTTGCAGTTCCAGCGCCTTGACTATGACGAAGACGGAAGAGCTGCGTACACAGCTATCTGTGCGTAGCAGAATCCGTATGTGATGAAGACAGTCCCATGAAAACGATGTCCGTAAAACGCCTTATGCTCGTCGGAAGCCATGAAGTGTGCTCGGAGGACATATTGCCTCAGTGAGGAAGACAGCCTTTGCCGGACACCATCGCCACAACCAGAGGTGCAGTATCCAGACACTTCGCCTTACACGACTTGATGAAGTTGCACGTGGGATGCAGCATAGCAGAGTCAACGCCATGGCGGGTCAGTCACTTTTCGGGAAGTTCGATTCATTCAGAGAAGCACATTCGCCTCTTACGTAGTGCACGGGCAGCTCGAACGTAAGGAGATACGGAGCGGTCCACAGCGGTCCAGGCGTGGTTGAGAGCCAAGTGCTGGGCAGGTTGGCGATGTTGTTGTAGAGCTGAAGATGAGATCGCGAAGAATATCATCTACTTGTCCACGGGCAAGAAGCTGATGAGCTGATTGGCTGGAAAAGGGTCCATCCGTCTGCCTCAGGCGTAGAACTCAGGCATAACGGAAGCTTCCGCTGGCTGTTTCTCACACAATAATCTTCGTTCCTCGATCTTCATCTCTCACCCATCGTCCCGCCCCTGGCAACACTTCGGGAACGCCATCAACACGTGCATCTACCCACGTGGCAGTGCTCCTCGGACCACGGACTTGGCGTGGTGTGGTGTTCTGCTTCGAGCTGAGGCTGGAGTGGCTGCTATGCTAGATGCAGCGGCGACGGCGGCGGCGAAGTGTGCGCGAACAGCTGCAAAGCACAAAGACACAACGAGATAATGATGGGGTCGAACGAAAGCTGAAGAAGCGCGCACGTGTCGCCATGATTGGTACTGGAGTGCGGGTTAGTGCTCAGCGGCCAAGGGGACTATAAGCTGCCAAGTCGCAGGGCAGTCTGTTGCCAAGCAGCCTTCCACCACCCAGAGCGGTCCTCCGCTCCGCTCAAGCTTTGCGCTCGCCTAGCATCAACATTCCCTTCCCACGCCTGGGTACTCGCCACGGTACATGGCTTCTTCGATCAGGCCATGCTCAGCCGAACTAGCGGGTAGGCCTGTCGTGATAAAAGGCAGGCCATGACCATACTGAGTCCTTCTCGGCAGGACCAAAACCCCCATAGTCTTCACTGTACAGTACAGCCGACGACAAGGACTCCAGTCGATCGCCGACTGCTTCCTCAACCACTCTTTGCTGAGTCTGGAATCACCACCATCCACAGCAGCAGCACTCAGTTTATCGTCCTATCATCACGGGTGAGATGGCTGTCCTCTCGCAATACGACTATGTCTTTGCCATAGGCACATTCTTTGCCATGCTCGATGCCTACAACAACGGTGCCAGTATGTACCCTTGTAGTCAGCAGAAGTTGCCTACACATCGCTGACAATGCCATTACAGACGATGTTGCCAATGCCTGGGCTACCTCTGTCTCCTCCCGCTCAATTTCCTACCGCTGGGCCATGGTCCTCGCCACCATCTTCGAAATGGTAGGCGCGATTACTGTCGGTGCCCGAACTGCAGACACCATCAAGAACGGCATCATCCCGAGTAACGTTTTCGCTGGCAATGCAGGTGTACAAATGCTTGCTTTCACCTGCGCTCTGGCTGGTGCTTCCATCTGGGTTATGTGGTGTACCCGCCACTCTGCCCACGTCTCTTCGACCTATTCGCTCATCTCCGCCGTTGCCGGTGTCGGTGTCGCAGTCGCTGGTGTTGACAAGGTTCAGTGGGGATGGAACAAAGGCAAGGGGTTGGGTGCCATTTTTGCTGGCCTCGGTATGGCGCCTGCCATTGCTGCTGCCTTCGCGTCCGCTATATTCATGCTCATTAAAGTGGTCGTTCACATGCGCGCCAACCCGGTGCCATGGGCTGTCTGGTCTTCGCCATTCTTCTTCCTGATTGCCGGCACGATTTGCACGCTCTCCATCGTCTACAAGGGCTCACCGAACCTCAAGCTCAACGCAAGACCAACCTGGTTCATCGTCTCAGTTGTCTTGGGCACGGGCTTTGGTCTTGCTCTTTTGGCCTTAATCTTCTTCGTGCCTTTCGTCCATGCAAAGGTCATCAAAAAAGACAACACTCTTCGCTGGTACCACCTCTTCCAGGGCCCTCTCCTCTTCGCACGCCCTGCTCCAGAAGGTGCAACTGAAGCCAAGGTGCCCAACTATGCAGTCGTCCAGCATGACGACGATGACGCTCTCACCGCTGAGACTCAGATCACCTGTGTCAACAGCGACGAGTATTCTACTGGAGACAACGAGAAGTCTCTTGCGCAAGCTGAAGCTCAGCAAGTCCGCGGTCCTGTCGATTACAAGAAGCTCCGCGCCGAGGGTCAAGAACGGCTTCACGCCAAGCTCCGAAAAGGTAAAGGACCAATGGGCTGGGCCATGCGCACTCTCCACGAAAATCAATTTGGTGCTGGCGAGATCTACGAATTGCACAACATGAAGATCTTCGCCAAGCGCTTGCCTGCCATGCTTGTCGCTGGTGCTCTCTATGGCGTACACTACGACATCCACGCTGCACAATCGGGTATCCACGGCACACCTGAAGGCGACCGCATGGCTCGTGTGTACGACCATGCAAAGAAGTACCCCAATGAGGTCGAGCACTTGTATTCCTTCATCCAAGTCCTCACTGCTTGCACTGCATCTTTCGCACACGGCGCCAATGATATCGGCAACGCTGTCGGTCCATGGGCAGTCATCTACTCTGCATGGAGGACTGGTGAAGCCGCCGCATCCAAGGCACCTGTCCCACTCTGGCAGCTCGCTGTCCTCTCTGCCACCATCTCGCTTGGTCTCATTACATACGGCTACAATATCATGAAAGTCATGGGCAATAAGATCACCTACCACTCCCCAAGCAGAGGTTGCTCAATGGAGATGGGTGCTGCCGTTACCGTTCTGGTCTTCTCACAATACTCCCTTCCAGTCTCGACATCGATGTGCATTACTGGCGCCACAGTTGGTGTTGGTCTCTGCAACGGCACTTGGAAAGCTGTCAACTTCCAGCGAGTCGGACTCTTGGTGTTCTCTTGGATCATGACTATTCCTATCGCTGGAACTATTGCAGGTGTGCTCATGGGTCTTGTGCTCAATGCGCCTCATTGGAATTAGGTTGTGATTGCGGCATATCTGTATGGAAGGTATTGTTCGAGCGCGCGGATTATATGATAGATTGATACCACCCCAGAAAAACTGCATTCGTTGCTTCAGCCGCCTGTTATTCTTCTGGTTATGGCTTTCTCGTCAAGCAAAACTAACAACATTATGCTGTCTTGGACGCAACATTGTTTTAAGCTGCGGGACAATCGTTGTGGAAGTCGAGTTTTTTGGTACGGAAGACCGGCTGAGTCGGGCTGACTGACTCTGACTTTACGTGGTAACCCAGCGTCATTGCAAAACGCCTTCTGTCACCCGCAGTCACCAAACCGGTCATACTACGTATCATACCCATCACTGCTGCACCACTTACTTGTCGTGCACAACCATGCCTACTACTATATCGATGGTGACGGAACCTCGAGTAGACGTGCTCTTTGCCTGGGGTACGAGAGGAGGAGGTACCCGTGTCACATCTGCCAGCGCATTCGTCAAGGTTACACCCATAACGCGATCGGCATTGGGCCAGCCGTGGCTTGCGCGGCCAGGTAGATATTGCCAGAGAACGCGAGTGCTCCACGATCTACAACCAGCTCGAAGCAAACTACCAACCCACGCAAGCCAGTGCTTACTTTCGCAGCGTTTCCCACTCAGCGGTCCGTACATCCGGGGTTTCTATCTGTCTCGATGCCGGTGACAGTGATCGTTACAGCAGCATGATGCAAGTTCACACACGAGATCTCAAGAAAACAAGGTAATGGGACTTCGCGCTTCCTTCCGCAGCATTGGTTGGCTTACCTCCAATTATCTGGAACAGTCAACGTACGTTCGTGACAACGCAGTGCAGTCGTACCAAGGTTCGCCGGACAGCAATGGCTCAGAGCCTATGATATGCCATGTGTGTCTCAAACATGTCTCAGATCAACCAGATACGCGCATCATCAGCACCCTCACGCTACTGCTGCACCCCGCACAGTACTCTCCATCATATCTGGAGCTGGCGCCACCATGATCGATGCAACACAGTAGTCCTCATCCTCGCCTTGACGACAATTCACGATGGCAACAGAGACCATCACAGCACCAGCGGCCACATGGCAGCAACAAAACAGAAGGAGGCACTCATCAGAACCCAGCAAGGGCAGCCTTTCCCCCTTCGACAAGGACAAGCGCAGAACCAACTCAGTCAACATCGCAACAGTCCAGAGAAAGCATCAACACCATGAGAAAAAAGAGCGTCAACCACTAGCGCCAGTCCCAGAAGACGACCAGCTTATTAATGTACGCCGCCAATCTCGCCTCAGCCGCGCCTTCACCTGGACCACAAACTGGAACTTCGCTGGCGAAAGTCCCATATCAACAAGCTATGCGGGCGACGGTTCTCCATCACCTAACGAGCGTCGCCTCTCCACGCTCGGCCGCCGTCTTTCCTCCATCTCCACCTACGCCAGCTCCGTATCAGACTACCTCGCTACGGACCCTTCCCACGAGACAAACTTCCCGCCTGGTCCTACTTTCCCTTCCGAGGGAGGCTTCAAAGTCACGGTCTCAGTCTACGGTACCATTGATGCCTTGGCAGCGACGAGTCTGCGGTTGCTCATGCCGCGGGGAGTGAAGACAGCGGACTTCACGGGCGATCTGGAGTACATTTCTGCCCTGGAGCATATCTGTAAGTTGAGGAATGGGGACATGCTGTGTCGTCCGGCAGAGACTGGAGAGGCGGCTATCTTGAGGGGCGCGGTGTGTCCGGAGGAGCATGTGTTCAAGGGGTATATTGTGGGGACTTTCCCGATGAGGTTGTTGTTCGGCGGGTGTGAATTTGGGAAGGGAAAGGAGAAACAAGGGGGGGGAAAAGGGACAGAGTTGCCCGCGACTTACGATATGGAGGCGGTGTTATTTTGAGTCGAGCGCTTCTTGTGCTAAGTCTTTCCGAACTCTGGTGTATGTAACGTAGCTTTTCACGTCTGTTCAAGGACTACGCAACTGTATGTTGTACTATATGCACGCCAACGACACAATTCACGATGCACAAACACGCAGTCGATGTCCCATCGTCGGTATCTTGCATGCCATGGAGTGCTCTCGCAGACCACATCAACGTGCCCTCCCATCCCACCAAGAAACAGATCCAAGCAAAGCCCAAGCTATGACGAGTAATCCTGCTCGCCCATGCTTACTGTAAGCAAGCGGGTCCATCATTAGCGCAGAAGTCTACCACCCCATCAACCCGCCCTCACCCAAGCGACGAACGTCAACGTCAGCTATACCACTCACCTCGTGCAAAAAAACGAACTTTGCCGGCAAGCCGCCGCCGCCGCCGCCGAAAGCTGCCGCTCTAAAACCTGAATCCCCCCTCTCGCGACGTTGCTCCCAGGTTCGTATCGTCTGAGCGCAAGACGCACCTACTTCGACTCCCATGCGTCTGGACGAATGTGCTTTTCGACTTTGTGCAGAGAGCGCGAAGGCGGCTTGTTGGTGGGAGTGCTGAACTTCTTGGATCGGTGCATGTCAGACAACTTGTCGATGATCTACGTACCTGGCTAGGAGAGCGAACAAACGCCTCCTGGCTCGTGGTACTTGAGGGGTCGGGCAGCAGTTGTTGGTTATATCTTCTCTGGACTCGCCGCCTTCCAAGCCCTCACGATATCCACGGTGCCTCGCCTTATGGTACTTATGTCCTCGCGCGGGACCGTGAGCGTCGCAGTAGCCGCTTCCGATCAAGCACCGCTTAGCGGTCTCATGTACGGCATTTTGGTACCGCCAGCCATCATGCCTCTGCACGTGCCATCGCTTTGGTTGATTGCACAGTAGGTCGCCCGCTCATATCCTGAGGAGTCCGATTGAGCAGAATCATGCCAGTCCAAAGTGAATATTGTTGGCTTTGTTGTTCAGCCACCCCTTGTTTTCGTGGACCTGAACCATAGCGCTCCGCACGACTGGTATGATGTGTATGGTGTGCTGCTGTGTATGACATGGCGATGGAGACCAAGGTGAATCATAAAGCCGTGCTATGATGTCCCGGATTGTGTCTATGATCGTCTGCCTGTAGGCGCAATGACTGCTGTCAAGCCAGGAAGAAGAGATGACAGTCCTCGGCAGGAGAATAGCCGTCTATTAGCCTTGCTTGTGACTGGCAGTGGCGATATGAATGGAAGAAGAAGCTTCGAGATTGTGGTCTGTCTGGTTGGGTTCCTCTTTATAACTTTCACTGACTATACCACATTGAGTCGTTCAAAATTAGAAGCTCTTTCTTCGTCTCAAGTGGAGCATATCTGTTATCTTATCCCTTCCACTCATATCCCTGTGCCTTCTTCGGAAACTCCTTTACCCAGTCCGCAAGCTGCTTGATGACCCGATCCTGCACCGCCTTGACACTCGAATTGACCGCTCCGTTCTGCGTGATCAAATCACTGGTATGGAATCCTCCAGGCACGATCTCTACAGGCACTTGCTCTGTACTCTGCAACGGACCTCCAGGCCGCAAATCCGCCGAGACACCACACTCTCTCCACGGATCATACCCTCCATTGACATAGATCAACCTTGTGGTATTATCGATATCCCAGCCGCCGGTGTAAGCATTGACTTCAGCTTCAGTCTTACCTTCAGCGATGCCGTATGTCTCGCCATTCGGGCCATCAGGAAAGAAGAGACCGCACTGTCGGATCCAATATTCTGGTGTAACGAGGCGGGACACGATCGTGGGGCGGTCTTCTGGTGCGCCGGTTTGCCAGTATCCGAATGGTTCATTGCACGTCATCCAGACCCATTGGCGATCCATGACGTTACTGAGCGTAGTATCTGTGAAGAGTGGCGAGCTGGCATTGTAGGTATCGAAGCAGGCAGTGTTATTGGTGCTGTTGAACTCCGGGTAGGAGTACGAAGAGCAGTAATCTGGCAGTTGGATTGTGGTCCACCATTTGGCGTAGCCATCAAGAGCCTTTTCGAGACCCACGCCATCAGGTCCTGCGATTGCGCTGCCTGTAGCGTTCACGGAGTTCTCGATGTAGTCACACCAAGTGAAGAAGCCGGTATTAGTGTAGAATTGATTTCCTTGCCATAGCCATGGACCGTTCTCGAGAGCCGCCATGAAATCATCGCTGTGCTCGACATCTTGCATCCCGAATCTGGCCTTCAAGTCTTGTACTTCTTGATCAGTGCCGTTGGTGAGAATTGAATCCATGTGGTCAATCACCAGTGTGACATCCTTCGAGCAATTCTGCGGCATGCCCTGCTGAACCGGCAAGAAGTAGCCCCAGTAATCCGAGACCGCTTCGACTGGTGCGCTGGAGGCGTGATATGCCCACAGGGTGCCTGGCAGAGTGCTGGCGAGCCAAGCAGATAGGGCGCCGGAGTAGCTGCCGCCCATCACGACCCAGGGAACGTCCTGGGCGTTGCTGCTGGCATTTCCAGCGAAGGGTAGCTTTACGCTGTTGGCAAAATGAGTCATGTCCTTCAATGCATTCTCCAGCGTAAGATATTTCATGTTGTCTGTTGTCAAATCGGTGTAGGGCGAGGACACGCCCCAGTATCGGTGCTCTAGCACGATTGTAGCGGCTCCAATCTCTTGCGCAAGCACACCAGTCGTGCGGTTTGTCGAAAGATAGCTGTAGTATCTGGTAGCATTGACTTCTCCTGGAGTGAAAAGGATGACCGGCGACCCTGGCCCTTTCCAGTACCGATAGTCGTAGAAGTAGAACTGCGAGAAAGTGCCCAAACTCGGATCGTTGTGGTCGATCAGCTGCTCGAAAGTTGCATTGAGTGTGCCATATGCTGGAGGCTCGCCACCCGGCATATGCTGGGAACTGCCTCCCCATCCTCCATGCGGATACCCTCCATTCCAGTCCCATCCACGATCCTGACCCCACCCTACATGACTTCCTTGACCTCCATGGCCGCCGCCATATCCGCTCCGCCCCTGCGCACTCACCAGCGCTGCGCTGGCGAGTAGTGTGATCGGACCTCGCATCACGAAGTGGAATGCTAAATGAACTTTCAGACTCGAAGGGTTCTTTTCAGTGGCACATTGGGTGAAGCTTGATCAAAAGTTCAGACAAGTGTAGAGAACCTCTTGTGGCAGATCTTCAATATTTGCAACAACACCCAATGGCACAATGTACGAGCAACTAGGCTGGCTTTCGCTACATATATAAGAAAGTATGCAGCCTAGCGCTAGATAGCGAAAGGGCTACTACTAAGTAGCTGCATAGTAGCACATACCCGAAGCATAGCTCCACATAGTAATATAGCTGCGTACGAAGCCGCTCCGCGATGTTACACGACTCCATGAGAGCTCCTTCCTAATTAGTTATAGTCACACATCGCTATCAAAAAGTCCTTCCGAATGCGGCTCGCTGCCGGAGGATCTTTGCCGAGAAGAGCTACGGCCGAACTCCGATGTAGCACTGTTCCCCATTATGATGTATTAGTTGGTCGGCGAGCTCTTGACCTCGTCTTCGTCAGGTCCATGCACCGGCAACTGTATGCCAGTTGCCATCGTGACTGACGTATCCCTAAAGGATTGACGAAGGGTTTTTGAGTCCAATCGATTCGTGAAAAGTGCCGTGTTCTTCGTCTTCCACCCCGAAGGCTTGGACAGATACAATGGCAGACTTTCCACATCGACATGATGTCGCCAGTCTCCTGGGATGTATCCAATGTACTCCTCCGCTATATGACAGTCGCTATGGGCAACGCAGCTATTACATCCCTTCTTCTTGTTGTGGCACGGGATGCGCCGATGAGACCATCAATTCGACCAGGAGCTACCTACACTGTGTATACATCAGCGCATGTTAATGTCATTAATATTTATTGTTACGAAGGTAGACAGGGTACACATTATACGAGAGAAGACGGGATGGAGATGGTGACAGGTTGTGAAGACGACATATCAAAAGATTGGAGAATGGGGAGGTCTACATGTCTGTCCTGAAGCTATTTATGTCTAAGACTGTGCGTGCTTCGTGAGCCAGTCGCTGTCGGAGCTTGATCTTATCTTCAGTGCGATGTCTACAGTCTTGCCCCTCAAAAATTTATAAGTGCGGTGATCCTGGCGATGATCTTAGCAACGATTAGGTAGGAGATCGGGGATGCAGCAGTGAGAGAGTTGAAACTGAGCAGGAAGCGTCGTGTATTGTATGCTGTTGATGGTTGGAATTAGAAAGTGACGTGCCCTTCGAAAACACAATGGCGCGTGAAGTGACCCTCTTCTTGGCTGGACGACGCATGAAATTGTTGCTAGTGCAATTGAAGTGACTTTGGCATACACAAAGTTGTTGGAGGCACGGGACGTTGGTGACATACAGCGAGCACGAGGAGGTTCGATTGTCAGTAAGCCGGTCAGCGGCGTGTTGAAGTAGTATTTTACCACATGTTAGCTCCAATGGAGCTCGCCTGAGTGATCCAGCATTTGTGCAGCTTAATGCCTCGTTCTCTTGAAACAAACACCATCTCAACGTACCCTTAGCTCTAGGCACTTCACACTACCTTACTTGGCTGTCTAGTACTCCACGACTTTAGCAGGATCTCTGGTCTCAGCGTGGCTCTCACTGTCATTGATAATGAGGTCGTCAGCACGACGCTTCTTATTAGTACTGGTGCATCTGTAGTCAACGCTACGCTACTTGTTATTCCTGGCCGGGAAAGTTGTGATTCACATGCCTTTCAACATGCCCATGCTTCATCAATCCCATCTTTCGGCGCGTTAGCATCGATCCTGTAGATCCGGCCGTTGGACCAAGGATAATCGTCCCGGCGTTAAGGAGTGATTGTGCAAGCTTGACGATTCGTTCCACCGCGGAATGTAGGGTATGCAGAGCGGCGGGAAACCCTCTGGTGTGACGATGACGCGGGAGACTCAGCATTATTGTCAGTCCCCTTTACCAACCTTTGAGATTGCTTGGTTTAGATGAACTATAACTCCACCAGATACTAGAGCTAGTGGATTATGGAGAGCGAGATTGGGTAAGAGAGTAAAACGTAATGTTAGAGTAACGTGATCAGAAGCACCCGCGGGCATACACTATCCGCTATATATCTTCCGTACAGATGTGAAAGAAGACCAATCAGCCAAAGAAGTGCTACAGTCACATTGTCCTCGGAACAAGACATTCTTAACAGGGCTTTAGGCTAGAGACCCCACAAAGGCATTGTCGACATTCCGAAAAATTATGCGGCTCTAGTTGTTAGGCATAGCTAGGTGCTGTACAAGAGAGCCTGGGGTAGTAATGCAATCGACCTAATGTATGCATACAGTGCGGAGACGTCTCGTGAGTGTCATTTTCCTAGATGGCTAGATTAATTCTAGCCTTCCCGACTCTTGCTCTAGCGGCGCCCGACACAGCTGGCTAGAGACGTGTCTTGCGCGTCGTAGACTTTTTTTTAAAACACCGTCCTCGCACTGAAGTCCTGCACGGAGGGGACGAAGAAAGCGAGAAGCTCTCGAAAGCGCGAGGTGAGGTCAATATAGAGATCCTGGTCAAGAGAACAAGCGAGACTATCGGCTATTGCTATCGGTATTTGAATTGATATTGTCGTTGCGACCACTCCATAGCGGACATCACCTTCTCACTCCGTTGGTCACATGAACGATTCTGTCTTGTGGATGAATACAAGAGCAGCGAAGCTTCATCTTGTCTATTGAATGACGGTCTACAATCACTCTGAGCAAGGTCTGATTCGAAAAACCGCATGGACCCTTGGCACCGGATATACAGGTTTGCCCTGTTCATTTGAATGGCACGAAGAGGCGCTTCGTGGCTGTAGGGGGTCGATACCATATGTTTCGTCTTGGACATGCTTGTACAGTTTCATCCTTAAGCTCCGTTCTGCCGCAGAACGAAGTCCAGACCCTTCATGATGCAACGCCACGCTACATGTGCGGGGTTACACGAACCACAATTATGATGCACAGCAGTATGCCCAGAAAGGACAACGAACAGAGATCACCTCGTCAAGGCAACAACAGTAATGGCTTCAGAACTCGCGGAAACATACGACCACGCCGGCCACCCCGTCAAGCACGGCCGCACCAGAGTCAACGGCATTCGCCTCCACTACATTACCTCCGGCACAGGCCCAGCTCTCCTCCTGCTCCACGGCACCCCAAAGAACAGCTTTTACTGGTACCGCCTCTGGCCTCTCCTCAGCGAACACTTCACGCTCGTAGCTCCTGACCTCCGCGGCTTCGGATACACCGACAAGCCTCCCAGCACAGATGGCTACGACTCCAAGGAGCAGGCTGCGGACGTTGCGGAGCTAATGACTCAATTGGGACATGAGAAATTCCATGTGCACGGCGAGGATCGGGGCGCGGATTACGCCTATGCTGTGGCGGGGTTGTATAGAGATCGGGTGCTGAGTTTGAGTTTCTGCGAGATGCTGTTGAGTGGCCTTGGGTTGGAGGAGAGTAGTTTTTGGACGAAGGAGAATGTCACGGCGCAGTTCAGGGAGGAAGGGGTGTGGTGTTGGGTGAGTAGAGCAACGTGCTGCTGCGTTCCAGTGGACAATCGAACTGATGATGTGGTGTAGCATCTTGGCTTCTTCTACCTTCCGCATATACCGGAAATGCTCATAACTGGCCGAGAGCATGTCTTCTGGGAAATGTTCATCAAGCAAGAATGTTATAACCCAGCCAACATCGAGCCAAAAGCTCTGAACCACTGGATTGAATGTGTGAAGCAACCTGGTTGCCTGCGGGGAATTCTGGAAACATATCGTGCTGGCTTCAAGAACGGTGAGATCAACCAGGAGCTGGCGAAAACGCCGCTTGATATCCCTGTGATGGTTGTTGGAGCACCGGAGTTCTTTGGTCCGAAGGTCAGGGAGTGCGCCTTGAAGTTCACAAAAGAGGAGAACATCAAGAAGAGCGAGATCTACCGGGAGTGCGGGCATTCATTGGCATTGGAGCAGCCAGAGAGGTTGGCCAAGGACTTGAAAGAGTTCATGCTTGGGAAAGAGTAGGTAGCGGGCCACGTATTTGCATTTTGCAGGATCCATGACCAGTATCATGAGGATGTGATGTGCTGGATAGTATGCCCTGCATGCCGAAGAAGTGCTGCTGCGACCAGGTTGCGTCCGCTCTCTATTCATGTAGCCAGACCGACACCACGGCTCCAGTGAGTACCGCACAAAGTATCCATCCTAGCAGCAAAGAGATTCAACGGCTCTGATGTGCGCACACGTTAGACTTTGAGGCACACGCCCGTTGTATCTGCTCTTGGCAGTTGTTCGTCGGATACCTAAATGATTCTCCAGGATTGACGCAGGTCTATCGTATCTCTTGGTTTAGCAAGCGCTTGTCAATGTCAACGATGATGAAGAACGCGGAACAATGGAAAGAAGAGTTGAGGACGTTTGACATGGTTAGTCCGTTCAAAAGACTATGGCCTGTGCTCTGTTACGGCGTGATATAGAAAAGCTTGCGGAAGTCTTGCGATGTATTGATGGTACGAAGGCGAAAAGCGACTTTGGGAAAAAGGGGCTAGCTTATACTGTACCATTATGCGCTGAACCGTACACCTCGTTACTATAGTAACAACACAAAGCACGACCCCGAAAGCGGGGGAGCCGGACCGAACAGCGCGACAAGGATGCGCGTCATATGCGATACGATTGCGAAAGCCTATTACAGCTTAGAATGCTAGAGAACGGAGGAGACGAACATACGCACGAGAAACGCAACTAAACCCAATAGAGGAAGGAAGATCCTCCTCGAGGGACCCTAGAGGTTCACAGGATGTGGACACAGGTAAGAATGAGGTTCGAGTGCGACTCAAATGCTCCCTATGCAAGCTGGGGACCAGCTTCATAGGAAGAAAGATAATTGCAAAGCTACCAATTGTTAAGCAAGGTGTAGAGAAGGATGATCGTTCATTCATGAGGAACTAGGTAGCTATATACCTAGGTACCCTCCTGGTACCTTCCGGTCCTTAGAGGTGACTCCCTTCTACACGAACGGAAGTATCACTGCTCTCAGATAGCTACTTCCGTAACAGCTGCCGGAGCAAATGAAAAACTCGTCTCGTCCTCGAGCTGTTCCCTACAAGTCCTCATCGCCGTTGTCCTTGCCGTCGCTGTCCTCGTCGGCGGTGAAGCGGGCGGCTGGCGCGTTGATGGGGGTGAAACTGGCGACTGGTACGAATTTGCCGATGCTCGATGCCGTACCAATGCGGTCCAAGAGCCACGACCCCGGCTGTGCCCGCGTACGTGATGCATCGCATGTAATGCGAGATCTTAGCATTCATGCGCTTTGCTAGCGACTCTGATAGATCTGTCGCTGTTTGACCGTCTGTGAGGAAGTCAGCAGGAGCGCAGTAAGGGCGCGCGAGGGGCGTATGACATACCTTGCCCAGCTCGGTCTAGAGAGCTTGGACTTTATTAGAGGCCTCGTCCTTGGCCTAGCCGGCAGGCAACCTTGTAAACGCAGCGCGTGCGCCGTGCAGCTTTGCTACATCATTAAAGATACGAACACTGGTATTCGCCTAGCAGATGTGCTTACTAGCGGAGCACCGCTTACACTTACGAAGGGCCTCGCCGTCTAACTGGCCGTCGTATCCGCCTGTTTCGTCTATCACCCGGTCAGCATGCGTGGTACCTGCGAGCCCTGTGACGACTCACCCTGTGCCCGGTGTATAAGGCATCGTAAAAGGAAGGTTATATATATGGATAACATCGTCCTTGCCCCTTTCCCAGTATGTCATAATGCCTTCCATAACATCTGCCGGTTACAGAACCAAAGTCACTCGTCCGCGAGTGTATCAACATTGTGGCATCATGTGTCGTGAGTGTGTCAAGCTTCTACATTACCTCGTCTTGGTGTCGCCAGAATCTATCTTCCATGACAAGGTCTTTCTGGTGGCGGAGAAGACGCGGATGATCACGGTAGTCTTGATTTTATGTTTGAAGGTCTGTCGTTCAGCCGTGTGATGTTGATCAGGTGCTGGACCTCGTCCGCAGAGAAGAAAGCTTTCTCGCCGTCCGGCTTTGGGTAGAAGCGGTAGGAGCCCAGGATGGTCTGCTTCATCAAGTAATCCTCTGGCAGGACCTCTCTCGTGAATGAATCCGGTGTGGACATGATCCAATCCTTGAGATCCTGCTCAGTCGTCACATGGTTGATGACATGTCGCAGGTTTATGCTGCCGGGCGTAATCACGTTGTTGGTCCGCAAACTCAGCGAACATATCACTGCCTTGAGGTGGTTGGTGCAGACTGGGATCGACTTGCCTATGGTCAGGCGCTGGGATCTGGGCACCTTCTCGCTCATACTTCTCCAACAGCCTACGGTACGGCACGATGACTTTTTCCAGGGCCTCCTGGCTGGCCAGCTTGACTTTCTTCTTACTGGGAAACTTCACCGGGGGCGATGCTGGATCGTACTTGCAGCTGGCACAGACAGCGCTGGTAGTGCTCGACGTCTTACCTCTCCCGTTCCCACTCAGTTTCCGACGAGCGACTCCTAGAACCTGTCAGCCTCGCAAACGCACCCGTAGACGTGTACAATGACGCTCTCGGAGGTGAAATCGTTCTTGTAGGTGACATTTCTCTCGATCCTACTGTGGGTACCGCGGTACGTCGCATCGGTTGGCTTGAAGCGAAATACCTTCTTTCCATCTGCGTCCACTTGGTCCGCTTTGACAGCAGTGCAGAAGACCCAAGGCTTTCCACCATCGATAATGAGGTCTGCTCCTTCACCTGCCTGGTCGTCGCACGCTTTGCACACGTTCCGATCGCAGACCATACAATGGATGCTCGTGCCATCATCGAAGCCAAGTTCCAGAACCGGCCCACCACTATTGACGATGTATGAGTACTTCGCAATGAATGGGACCAGACCCTGGACAATTTTTGCTTCGTTGAAGCGGGCGTACGAGCCTACCTTCGAGATCAGGGCGCTGCGATGGAGCATACGAAGAGATTTCGTGACTAGCTTGGCTGTGTTCAAAGAAGGTGTAGGGTGTATGGATGTCGACGCTGGTCCTTGCGCTTGGACTGGTTGCACTTGGACACTGGTGGCTATAGCCGCGGCATCGATCAGACCGCAGATCCGAGTGTGCTCGTTCAATTCGGCTTGAGTGAACGCTACTCTGGCGAACTCTTTGGTACGATAGACACGACGCACTGCTTCGGACTTGTTGTCGCCGTCTCGAGTGCTGTAGTGGTCGCGTGGATAGTTGGCGGTGTTTGCCCAATTCCTCAGGCCGGCGTACTGGTGCTCGATGATCTGCGCCATGTCCTGAACCCGGATGCGCCCCGTGTTGATGTACTGAATGTTCAACTGAGCCACGAAATTGTTCTCCTCGAAGGTCCAATTGTGTCTTTTGGGAGCCATCTTGGTGGATTCTATGCCGCTGTTATAGGCGTGGTAGTAGTTATCTTGATTTAGCGCTTTGTAGGTTGTAGTGGTGTGCTGCGAGTCGGTTCGTGATATTGTGGAGGCAGGGAATGCGTACTGAGCTTCATGAAGAAGTCAAAGCTGGTCCGGCGAGGCACGGTATAAGTATAAGAAGTGTTGGAGAAGTGAAGCACTAGCGACGCATCGACAACACACATCCTAGGCTTCCGAGTCCCTCGTATTCAACAAGAGCAGTGCTTCTGCAAGTGAATAAATACATAGGCCTTCGCATCATGACATTTATGATATATACTCAATGCTCAGACGATATTATATAGAGACAAGCGTTCACCATCCCAGGGCATTGTGCGCAGATGACAGCCCCTAAGCTTATATTCTCTAGGCTGTCTGGATCACTCTAAGACAAACAGAGTTGTGTTTTCAGTAGCTGATCTGACACATGTGGTTCACAGGAGAAGTCTTTGTGACTGGCCCATTGTTAGCCTTCGTGACGATATTCTTATTGTCTGCAACATAACAGTTAGCATGTTTGTAGTGTCGGTCTTTGTATGGCGTCGTACAAAGAAAGAACTCCTTCGCTTTGCTAGTCTGTGATGCATCGATTGCTCTGCGTCCGGGCGCCGGTATGTTATACCCAACGCAGTCCATATCCCCAGCAAAATACTAGACTCAACGACGTTCGCCGGCCGAGCAAAGAAGGCACGGACTTCAAGCAAACGAACGAGCTATCCAGAAAGCCACGGCAGTTTTGCTCTAGACTCGCCCTCTTTGACTAGAGAATGTCGCGCAAAGATGCCTTCATTGCTCAATGGTTAAGTTTGCAAAGCAAGGAAAGCAGTACGGGTATGTGTTCGAAACCATGTTGACCTGATATTCGCGCATGGAAGCAGCGCTACGGCAACGGTTTCCGCAGATACCACGGGTTAGTGGCTACATATCGTATTGTAAGGTCGTTTTGGTTCTCGCGGAAGACGAGAAACTGTTGGCGCCATTGTCGTGTTGCAATGATTCCAACTTTAGCTGCTGTCACGCTACGTCAAAGTACAAGTATATGGCGAGAGTCGCTACCAGTCGTAAGGCGACCCATCTTCTCATACCGGGGCATCAGATCGTCCTTAACCTCGTTAAACACCTTGTTGAGCGCGGCCCCGTACGTAAGGTATGAGAACTGAGCCGGCGGGTCGAGGTTCTTCAAAGCTCGGTGCACGGTGTCATGGAAGCGGAGCGTGCCCTCGAGCTTTCGAGCGATGCCGTACTGGAGCGCCACGATCGACATCAGGTCTTCGTTTCCCACCTTGGCTTCGATGTTTAGGAGGTATTCTTTGGCGGCAACCGGGGTCTCAGCGGCAAGCTTCGCTGCGCTGCGGATAAGATGTGGCCAGATTTGGTTCTTGCGCTGCCGGTCTGAGGCCTTGACCAGCCTTGTAAGGGGTACGGCGATCCTGCCATTTCCTGAAGCACAGATATGCTGACAGAACCCAAGGCGATCTCGACCAAATTCGCCGACAGCACGACCGCTTATTTAGTCGTACTTCCATCTCCATCGTCATTCACAGTCGCGGTAAAGATATGCCTCTATGCGGACCATGAGAACTGAGATACTGACATCTCGCAGCCAAGTTCCCAGTTTGCTGTCGCCAATCTGAAGTATGAGTTTATCAGCGTTTTGCACACTGGTGACGATGGATTAGCTCGGTCCATTACCGCCAATACACCGTAATCGACTACGTCCTACTCTCTAACACCTAGCTGAAGCAAGGTCTCCAAAGTCTGCCAATATAAGACGCGCCGATTGTTCCTCATCTCCGAAAGACTTGGGCAATGTGTCTGAACACAGCGTCAAGAATCATCTGTCCCTCCGTGCGACTAGCTACTACTGAATGAAGACAAGCTTTACCTGAAGGATTTCCCACGATGGACCCTTTTGATGCGTCTTCTCAATAGAGGCATGAATGTATGTAACAGACACTCCATTGGCCCCCTTCGCACATCAATACAGCCAAACAGTAGAGGTCGATCAATGGCCGTCATGCTGCAGACCAGTCTCAGACCATACTACAGCGTGACCAAAACCATGCCATAGTAGTGATCAATGCCTTTTGCTCCTGCCGAACACATGCACACCGTAACTCTGGGGCGATCATCCCACATTCTGCTGTAGATATATACACGCGGCATTGATCATACTGTATGCAATTTCACTGATTAGACAGTCCTCTTGTTGCTACAAAGGACCGGTATGGCAATCTCTACGCTCCTTTGTTGGGCTTCCATCTGGCGAGAACTGAGAGCCCAAGGATAGTAACATCCCGTCCTTCTTTGTTGTCATTGTGCGCCCACGCCACGACTAGTTTCGCAATCTCAGCTTGCGAAGAGTGTTAAGGCTAAAGGGTTGGAAGCGTCTGGCTCTCGACCAAGTTCGTAAACGCACATCTCCTAGGTTCGCTATATTCCTTTGAACAGTCTATCCTTCCCTTCTATATACGCAAAGTCATGGCTTGGACCACACCAGACAGGATCATCTGGATCGGGCATCCAGAAGGTCTTTTTGAGAAGCACGATCCGAACAGCAGCCACCCCTACCTCATCGATGTCGGGGATTTCGAGCTGGAACACAACGCAGAGTATATCCCAGACTGCTATGAATTGGAAAATGCTCGAGCGCTTCGTAGAGACGCAGGAGCTAAGTGGGTATACATCAGTCCGCATTCTGACGGCCGGCCTATTGCTGCGGATCAGCCGGTGGTCGAAGAGTGGGAAGGAGAAGAAGATTTGGGTGCGACTTACAGCAAGGAAAAGCAAAGGTCTCTGGAAGACCTTGGCTACAAATCTATACATCACTCTCTCGTGGTCGCAAGCCAGATGGATCTCCAGCCCGAGTATACGAGCTGGACACAGTTTGTCCGCTGGCTCGACGGGCTGCGCTCCTCAGCCAAACATCTGCGCGATTCACAAAAGAAGACGCTTTTTCTGTTCTGCTGGACAGGCAATCCGAGGATGTCGGAGATTGAGCAAGTATACGACAAGATCTTCTCAAGATACGGCAGCAACGCGCGATGCTATCCTAACCTTCGCGAGCTCGAGGAGAGCGAGCTAAAGATTGGTGACATCGAAGCACTTGATCGCATTGCTGCAATGGCTGACGATGAAGACTTCCAGTATCGACCCGAGACCTGCTTGAAGCTCCACGGCCCCTGCCACCTGCCAGACTATGACCAGTTTGTAGTCAAACGCACGCACTCATCTTGCTCACTAGGTGTGTATGTCGACCCTCTGCCAATGAACGAAGCATACTTGCCCTGTCAGGACCGATACGTCACGAAGACAAGGGACGCGCAGCTAAGATCTGCCAACGCCCAAGACCTCAAAGACGGCACGCGCTGGTTCCACCAAGACAAAGTCGAGTCATTGAGCACAGTCGGCGAGTTCCGAGTCTTGATCTCCACAATGCCAGGCGTCCTTCAACTCAACGACGCCCACGACGGTACCCGCGGCCGCAGGGGCTACATCTTCGACGTGATCCACACAATCCAACTGCCAGGCCAAGGCGCCTTCGTCCGCCGAGTCCTCAGCAAACGCATGGACGAGAAGCTTGGCAAGCACTGCGGCAACAGAGCCTACAAGGACCTGGAAGACTTTGCCCTCTACACCTTCGAAGCGCTACGCAACTTCACCAGCCAAGACAGCATCGGCGCAAAGTCCAAAGCAGGCCAACACGCCATCGCCAGCAAAGTCTCCCATCTCATAGCGCCGCCGTCGGCAAGATCAGGTAAACGAAAAAACCGCCCCGCTTTCGCCGCGGGGCGAGAACAATCCCCCCCCTCTAAGCGCAGCAAAACTTCTAAAAGTAATCCGCAGCCCAACTCGTCCAACACACCTTCCCCTCCTCCTCCTCCTCCTCCTCCCACCCGACATTCACCTCGCCTAAACACCACCACTCCCGTCCCGCACGATCCTTCCTCCGACTCCCGCACAGACACATCCCCTTTGCTCCGCAGCAGCATGTTCGAATCGCTCGAATGCGGCGTCCGCCTCGACATCGGCATCAGCTCTGCGGAAATGGGACACCGCTTCTTCGTAAATGAGATCAGTCGAGAGTGGTTCGTAGATTTCTTCAGTTATGCCCTGGCGACGCCGAAGACGAGGTTCTGCTCGGCGGTGGCGGAGGGGAGGAACGATTATCTCTTAGGCGTGAGGGCGGGAGAGGAGGAGGAGGAGAGTGAGTGAGTGAGTGAGCGAGGCGCATGTTTACGGTGATGCCAAGAAGGACTCTGTATCTGTAATTAATTTTCTTTTCATGATCGATATAATACATTATCAGTCACGTTTAAAGCGACTACAATCTACAGCCCGTCGTGGGTAGATACCCTCAACTCGCAAAATAAATCTCATGCAGCATGCAATATAGCACTCAAGCTCCATATAAGCAGTGCTCTCTGCGACTGATCCCGAGATGGCGACAGAAAAAGCCAGGGAATTGGATGATCGTCCCCCCCCACTTCCGCGTCAGTTCATGTCAATACCGTGCAAGTCGTGCTGGTATGTGTGAAGTCAAGCAACCCGCTCCATCAAAGCGAGATGTGATACTTTTGGAGACTGCCATGATGGTGTAGTGTAGCACGAAAAATCCGACAGTAGAGGCGATGACGGGCGAGATGTTGGGAACCTGCGCAAAAGATTTCCATGGTTCATTGATTTCGTAGCTGTAAAAGTCAGCTTGACATAGCTACAATCGTGGCTCCTCTCTCGCAAGAACAACGCACGCACGCATGATCCAGAACCACCCGACTCCACCGCGCGGGCCCTCTTGCCCTCCCGCATTTTTCTTCTCAAACAACATATCGATACAGCGGACTCGCGTCGCCCATAGCACGCAACTCGGTTTCCGAATACCTCGCTCTGATATCCCGGAGATCCATCCTATCCCTTTTCTGATTAATGGCCTTCAACCTAAACCTCAAGATCAAAACACTCATAATCGCCGCCAACAATACCCCCAAGCTAAACCCAAACCCCAACCAATACCGCGGTTTCTGCTGCTCGAGGTAGATATTACTGCCAATAGAGCCGCCCAGGTTGGCGAGGCAGCAGACAAAGGCAATGCCTATGGATTTGCGCCACGAAGGGGCGAGGTTGTTGGCGATCCAGGAGATGACGCCGACGATCCCGGTGGAGACTGTGGGAGTTAGCGCAAAGGCGTAAGAAAGGGGGAGCGAAGACTCACGGCCGAGGGGGATGAGGAAGAGGAAGGCGTAGGTGAGGCCGGGGAGTTTTGGGTGGGGGATGGCAAGAAGGGCTACGAAGCCGATGCAGGCGACGCCGTACGGGCCGCAGATGTACAGCCATCTGTGCAGGATGTTAGCAGGCGTTCGGTTGTATGCGGCCGTTCTCGGCACCATCCGCGACGAACACTCGCGACTGCGTGTGAAATCCCCAGCATCTGTCTCTGCTATGCGAGCAATCTGCACCTACCTCTTCTGCTTCCGATCCGCCATAAAGCCGACGATGATAGTGCAAATACAAGCCAAGAGATAGATCGGCACCACCAACAACTGCGCCTGCCAGCTCTCGTAACCCAGCTCCTGGACGATCGTGGGCGCAAAGAAATTGAAGGCATAGAACGGGATGCTCTGTCCGCAGCATACCATGCCCCAACACCAGATCTTCCAATCAAACAAGACAGACCAGAGAGAATTCCACGAGAATTTGTCATTGTAGTCGACTTCGCCTTCTTTTGTGCCGGCGTCTTCCTGGATGCGGCGTTCGATGATGTCTTTTTCCCGTTCGGTGAGGAATTTGCATCGACGGGGCGAGTCGGGGAGAATAACTTTAACGAGGGCGCCGGCGAGAACGGTGGCGATGCCTTCGAGGATGAAACTTGGCAGGGATACGGGTTAGCGAGGTGTTCACGAGAAGTGTCGTGAACATGAGCGATCGGTAGAGCGCTGCAAAGCTGCACGATCTAGGGTGTCAATGGCGCCATCTTTGCCGGTTGAGCAGAGCAGTCGAGCCTGTCTTGCTACTAGGTTGAATAGGGAAGGTATGAACGTACATCCATCTCCAACCCTGATAACCAGCAACACCGTCCATGTGCACAATCGCGTAGGCTAATATTCCTGAGAAGGCACCAGCGAGGGTAGCAGCACTGAAGAACAATGCAACTCTGGTTTGAAGCTCGAAGCGCTGCGGTAACTCAGCATTTTGTATATCCAGGAAGTGACTGAACCACTGACAGCATACCAACAGCTCAGCAGATACTGCGCCGCCGGCGTGAAACCACTTTCGCATAGCCCAAGAAGTACCCGTAATGCACAAAGTTCCTTGTAGTTCTTCACCACGCCATGCATTGTCATAACCGTACCCCACAGGATCATGAGTATTGCCAGCCAAGTCGATGCTTGCATTTTCTTGAGCGCCGTATTGGATGGTACCATAAACAGTGCGTACGGGAAGAAGAAGACTGTCAAGGCGATGTTGTATTGTCGTCCAGACATGTTCAGGTCATGGGTCATGCCGGCGATCTTCGCGTTGCCGACTGCCTCCCGGTCAGCTGATGATTCGCGTCTTTCAAGTCGTGCAAATTATTACTGTTCGACCTGTCTAGATAGCTCAGCAAGTATAGGATCGCCAGCACAGGCGGCAGTCTCCAATCGACCTTTCGCACTATCTTATTCGTTGCGGCATTGTGGTACTCCGGTATGCAAGACTCGTCCAGACCATTATCGTCGTACTGGATAGTATTGCCCTTGGGCTGTGCATCAGCGGCACCGAGACCAGAATTCTCGGTATTGTGTACGCGAATCTTGTCTTCTGACATAGTTGCGAGGAATATCTTGTTTCGCTGCCAAGACATCCCGAGAAGGATTCTGGTGTTCTTTTGTATCAAAGCGTCGAAATAGAAGGCGTGTCAGACCATGTCGCCGACCGCTGAATATGAAACAGCATGCGTGTCATCAGATCATGTCGCTGCCTGCCAAAGACGACCACCTCAACCACTCCGCCGCCGCGCCAGCAGATGGACAGGAGATAGGTTTACTAGGTCCTGGAAAGTGCCATAGCCTTAAACATGGGTTGTGCTTGCAAAAGCTGGGATCATGCTGGTTCCTCGCGTGGCTGATGTCGTTGGTCCTTGTTGGCGATCGGGGGAACATGGTGGTCCGGCTAGTGGCGGAAGGACTGAAGCAAGGGGAAGAAAGTAGTAAGCTGTCTGACTTTGCATGTGAAGATGGTTCCAGCCGCTGTCAATCTTGGATAAAGTGCCGTGGGCGGTCTGGACGAGGACGTGGTGAAGGGGTCTCGACATAACCAGGTAGTCTTGCGAATCATGAGCGACGCCGAGCCGGACGTCGGCCAACTGAATGCTTTTGCCCGCTAAGAACAACGCCTCTTTATTCAGCGATCGTCCTTGGAACAGATCCTCGAGTCGGTTGTCCGGCTATCTAGATCTGATCATCGCCAGGATATTGCCAGATCTGCCTGGGTGTAGGTGATACTCTCCCTTGCGGGTGGTAGTTGTTCAGGCTGTTATGCTAGGGGGACCTGTACGATGACATGCAGAAGTCGATAACTTCTCATCCGGGACCAAGAGATTTGAAAAAGCCGTGTTCTAACCACCGCTTGACTATGTGTGCATCTCCGTGGTAGATTGACCTAGAGCTTTGGAACTGCTCGAACACTTTTGTCATGGTGTATCGCCGAGACCAGTGACAGCTCGGCATTGCTCAATACTAGGCCGCGAGACTTCCATCTTTTTCGAGGCAACACAACTGCCGTAAGCTTCGTCAAGATAGGTCATTCGCTGAATTCGGTCGATTGTCTCTGTCTTCTGCTCCCAGCTCCACCCATTTCGTCGCCCGATCTCCGGGCTGTCGCTGTCGCTTTCATAGTCCAGCAGGTGCGCTGATGTTGCAGGGACTGATGGTTGATCCCGCGGGATGGGGGCCGGGTCGTGCAGCTGCCATGCGCGGCGGGCGGCGGGTCGCATGGGGGGATATGTGAGTGGCGGGTTCCTGAGGCAGCCGTTCGAGGTTCTCATGCGCATACATATATGTATACTTCGCGGCTTGTATTGCAGTGATGGCAGTTGTAGAGCACCAGGGAGGGACAATCGTGTTATCCGGCGCCATAGCCGTCAGTACCCCAACGTACTTTGATCGTGTGAACCTACTGTAAAGACTGCCGTGGCAGCCTGAAAGCGATAGGTTGAGGCCTGCTCAGTGCCGTAATCCACGGAACAGCATGTTGGAGACTCATACGCCACCCGAGTGTCGTGGTTGTGGCGCATCGCAACACTGAGATGGGTGACGAGAAGGACGACGAGATGGTTTCAAGATTGGGATCGCAATGTCATCGGCTCCTGGCTGGGCCGACAAGGCCGACTGTTTCCCGAAGTTCCCGCTTCCTTCCCGAGCTGCCAGATACGTACGCCATTCTGCTCCTACAATCTCATTACAACTTGACCAGGCTGACATAGGCACATCATCATAGCATGGACACAATGACGCAGATCACATCGGCAAAGGAGATGGGAGGCGAAGAGATAGCCCCGCCGGATGTTGATGGTCAGGAGCTTAGCACTCTGCTGGTATCGACTGCAGATGGAAAGCCTGTCAGCGATCCAGATTCTGACTCGCGGACAATGATGGCAATGGCGGTCAGGTGTTGCGGCTGGTCACAGGCAAGACCGTAGGCCAAGATGCTGCATGCTGTTACCTCGTGGAGGAGACAGAACCGCACATGCGGGTTGTAAGCATAGCGCAGTTGAATGCGGCTTGTAAGCCACTGCGCTTTGCTACATGTCGGAGGAATAATCCCCAGGCAATCATGCATAGATAGAGCCCAGCTTGAGAGATCAGAGTGGCACGAATCTCTTTGTAGGCAGCCCAGGGACTGTGGGTTCGTGTGCATGGGTGTTGGATCCTCTGTTGTCAGTTTCTCCCCGAGGAAGCAAGGAAGAGGAACAATGAAATCAAAAATCGTACCCCATTGCAGCGCAGAGCCTGGCTGGTTCTATCATCTATTTGGCTCAATTGATCGCATTCACGGATAAGGAGTAGTGCCAGCAAATCCTTCCCGCCGTCAAGCACTCCGGCGGGTATCTTCCCCAAGATTCCGTCTTGGCCACCATCATTCCTTGGTGAGATACACATAACATCAGGCTTCTGTTCCACGAGAGCGGTCATGATCGTCTCAAGGGACAGGACGAGGGTAGCCTCGGGCCATATGGTCTTGGCATCCACCCGACAGTTGCCCGATACGATGGAGACAAATACAGGTATAGCTCGTACTGGACCAAGGAGTCCAAGGCAGACATGAAGACGCACAGGCTGATGAAGGGGACGCAAACGCCACAGTGCGAGGAGATCGACGTTGGCGACCAACAAGCAAGTGGCGGCATACATACAGTATTCATGTACATGCTGTCACGTCAATGGCGGTGCTTCTGACGTCAGCACGCCGAGCTCACCTGGGCGCATGCACGTGTACGTGGTCGAAGACCTTTCTGCGGTCATTGTCAATTGTCGCCCGTGGAGGAGAGGAGTTGGTGTCCATGGTTTGATGTTCACGCCCGCAGCTGATGAGAAATCTGGCGCGGCAGTCACAGCCCCCTAATTCTAGTGCGGATAAACGAGATCGGGAGGCCCGAAGCAGGCAAGCGTAGTGCGGGCCTCGTGCCTCGATCCCTTCGGCCCGCTCAGTCTTGGCGTCAGTGCTCAACATAGCGCTGAGAGCCTCCAACTACCTAGGTACTCAATCTGATCACTGCTCGGGTCACGTGAAGCAACATTGCGACAGCCTCTCGAAAGCACACGCGCAGGATAGCACTTCCCTCCTTCGTAGTTAGCCAAGTCCGGCGGTCTCACTCTAAGAAGTGATATTTAGAGAGAGTCCTGCGACATCTCGCGGAAGACTGCCTGCTATGCCGCATGACAGGGCCTGTCATAGGCGTTCCGATGCTCACTCGGCCACTTACGAAGACACCAAATTGCTTATGCATCCTGTGCCTGTCGGGACCCTGCGTCTATCTATCCACTAGGATCATCTCTCCGCCAATAACATTCTCGTCCTCTGGTGGATTGCGACCTGCTACTTTGACATTATAGACTCCGGACAAGACCACGCCAAGACGCCTCGATCTGTGCAGCATAAAGGAGGGAATGCGGTGAGCCAAGATCAATGCCGCAGTAGATCTGAACCTCTTCCCCGACCAATGGCGGAAGCAGGTCCGCTCGCGACCTGACCACTCAACGGATGTGCCGCCTACTCATGCTCCGCTTCGCCCCTTGCGCTCGCAGGCCCGATGCGACCATACGTCAGCGGCCGCCTGTCATCGATGCGCCATGCTGGGGGTGCAGTTCCACGTGTAGACTTTAACGATGAGCTTATTCTCACCTTGCGTGACCCACTGCCAGCCAAAAGTTATCCTGGGACGGCATAACAGACGATCGCACGTTTCGCTGGCACATCCTGATGTCGTGGAGATTACGTTGTTCCGGCCGCCTGTCCAGAATGTCTACGTGCTCGAGCAACCTTCGCTTGGCTGTGGTGCGCTTTGGCAAGAAGGTGTACTAAGAGCTGACACTGACCCGCGACGCTCAGCATCCTGCAAAGAATCGAACTCAGTTAGAGAAGCCGAAAGCGACGCCATCAGGCCATCGTGTGTTTGCGCCTCAATATGAGCCACAGTCTTTGCTCGTACGCGATCGCTTATGCGGCAGGCGTTCTCGCTGAAATGTACGGCACTAGACCCTCCCACTTTGTGCTACATCAAAGTCTCATGCATAAATCCACCACATGGCTTCTCGAACGATGTTTGGTAGTGCTCGGATGAGGCTATTGATCGTCAATCTGACGCGCATACTGCAGATCTTCTTGTGACTACAGGTTTCTCTTTGCCCAGCTTGCCACCATTGCTGCCCAGAATAGACCTCAGGACGGCTGGAGGATATCGTGGTCCTGGTGCAGTCGTGCACTGCTCAACAAGAGCACTTGTCCATGTCGGCAGGATGGATTGAACCTTCCGAAGTTCGAGCTAGGAAGTCTTGATACCAGAACCGCCCGTAAGACCAGGCGACGTATCTCAAATACTGATGGCCAATACTCAGCATCTTGTTTACGATATGCCAGGAATGATGCCTACCCTCGATTTGGCGTACCAAGGACTCTCGAAACTGGATCCGATCTGACTCCTGGAACTTCCATCCAAAGGCACGGTACGGCAAGCTCGTTCTCAGCACTGATGGTGAATAACAACGCGTCCGCAGGGGCCCGTCACCAATGCGGTCTCGTTTGGAGAATGAAGACCGTGTCGAGAACGCACTAGGGACGAGGTACAGCCAACGCATCAGCGTCTTTGACTTGGCCTCTGACTCTTCTATTCCATAAGCATGCATCAAGTTGTCAGTGGCTTGACAATGAGCCGCCCCAGCACACCGCATGGGCCCCGTTGTATCGCAGCACAGCACGACGACAACATCTATAAAGTCTGCGTGCCCATTCGACATCTCCAACTTCCTATCAGCACCAGCATCAGCATCAGCAACCACCATCATCCCATCCAAAAGACAACTACATCTTCCGCTTCCAACAGCTTTACCTATTACCCCTAACCCAGCAAACATGCAGTTTTCCATCGTCGCCATGCTCGGCCTCAGCGCCTTCGCTCTCGCAGCACCAGCTCCAGTCGCCAATACTCTTGAGGTCCGATCTCCAAGCCCAGAGGCCGAGGTTCTCAACGTCCTCCTCGAGCGTAGCGGCGGCAAGTACTGTTGCCCCAAGGGCAAGAAGAAGTCGTGTTCTCCATGCGGATGTAAGCCTTGGATTTCTCTCTTGCCACCGCTAGGGGTACCATTGGTCGACTGACATTTCAAACAGCAAGCGGCAAGTGCGCAAAGAGCGACGACACCTACTCAGGCTGCACCCAGGAGGCTATCATTGGCGTAAGTTCGAGCCATAATAATCCTCTCCTCGTTCTCAACATCTTCTGACACACTCGACAGCTTCAGCTTTGCAACATTCTCAACGGGAACACCCTCAGCATCCCTGTCACCCTTTCTGTCTTGTAGAGAGAGAGAGAGAGAGGTGTTGCGCAAAGTGTCAGTCTCACGGAAGAGGGGAAAAAGACCTGCACGACTCTGCAGCGACGAACTCCAAAAGAATTACCGGGCGGGTGTATTGATGAACGTGATGGGTTTACGACAGAATGTAATCTTACCTTACCAGAAGTCTTTCCTTATTTTGCTGCCAAACCCGCATAAAACGCAAGCTCCATCGTCTCGACGCCTCAACGCCCCTTCTCGCTCTGAGGGCAAGGACTCGTTCCATTCCCAATGCAGTAAGGCCACGGCCCGAGTCTTCGTGCAGTTATCCAAGACCCGTCCCGAGTCGAGATCCTCCTACGTACCCCCGAGCCACCGTTCCGTATTTCCGTGCAAGGGCTCCCATCTTGTCTAGTCGTTCTTTGAACGTCGATTCCGCTTGCTGCACGCCAGGACTGGAGCGTACTTCCTGCTCAAAGCCTTGAGCCTTATTGTAAAGTCAAGAAGATCATTGCGGAATGGTAGGTTGAGTCTAGGATGTCCGTTTCTGGCGTTGACAAAGGAAAAGCTGCAGGCGGGCTGCATTTACTCAGCGATAACTATGCGACTTTGATCATGTCCTCAGTTCAGTTAGAGCTTATGCCGATCGATGCTGAGGCATGCTGTTTCGTGTGACCTTGAAGTTTCGACGGGAAGTTCGTACGCTATGCGTATAGATCTGTGTATATTGCGTTGCTCGGAAGAGTCCGAAGTATGTAATGTATGACCAGCACGATAGATACTATCGTGTCTAGGGAAGCGAGGTACAGAAGCGGACGAAGAGATCACAAAAAGTTGAGGACATGGCCCCCCATGCGAGCGCCCTTTTACGTCTGGACATCATTCCAGGTGTGCGTCAAAGCGCTGAACGCTCGCCTGAATCGAATCTCTCGGCGATGTCGATCCACCGAGCTTCCACAAGAGCTCATTGAGTAGTGGGGGGGGGGCTCTTTCAATGCTTTGTCCTGCTTCTATCTAGGTGCAAGGACTGTCGCCGGATCTGGTCGTAACAAAGACTAGGATTTCATATAGGTTGCAGCAGACACTCGCGCTGCCTGATCGCCGAGGTTGCAGAGCCATGGCCATTCGTATATGCTGTATCTTCCCCTTGTTGCTTAAGATAGTAAGTACTGGTGCCAGGCTGATCCACGCAACCATGCTGCATTCGACGATGCACTGATTGAGGGCCTTCGTGATTGCTGCGGCAGTGATACAAGTATGTCGTACTGCAGGACATGGATCCCCGCTGTTGAGCTCAGAGTATCGCCTCGACGAAGCGTGACCCACTTGCTTCTCTTTGAACTGATGAACTGCGAATGCTGGGAGGAAACATATCCATCGCCGTCTTACTTGAAGTCACGGAATCGGGGCGGGAGTGTTACAGCTGCAACAATAGCGGTAGACATTCATATCGATATAGGGAACCCTCGGGTCTTGAGCTCTGTACGCCGAGTCTGTCGCCAGCGTCTGGATATCCACCAGTGGTAGCGTGCCACTAGCAGCCTTCCTCGTGTCAAAGAAGTCCAGCCGAGAAACCCGCAGAGCTGAACCGAAAATGCCCTTCGTTCGACGTTAGTCTCTCCCATTCAACACGACTTGCAGCAAGCAGTGTCAAGCTCCTTACTGGAAGGCCGGTCCAAGACGAGGACGGACTTTCTGGAAGACATAGCAGCTACTCTTCCTTGCATCGAAGAGCATAAATGAACTTGAGTTCGCGAGGACTCCCCTCAAGTCGCTGACATACATCGAAGCAAGTGCGCTTTATTCCTTCTCGGACAAGGCGTCTTGGTATATGAGCCAGCGATCTCAGCCTCGTCACCAACATGGCTTCCGCTTGCTGGCTACAGTTTTCGTCAGCTTCCTCGGGCTGCGATGACTCGTTGGAGGTATGAGGGTGGCTCCTGGAATCCCCGGAGAGGTACCTCTTCGAGCTCGAGGGAGAAATCGCCTATGCGTTACTATTACTGCCTGAAAGCGTAGGGGAACTGTGTATCTGGCACATCCGTGATGTGGGTATAGTAGCTGTTGGCTGCTTGGTGAAAGCTAACACTGAACTCGCAGGTTCTTAGTATCGAGCAACAAGCACTGAGAAGCAGAATTGCTTGCGGTGGTTTGTCTCAGGCGGCTTGGCTGCCCGCTGCCTCCGTTCCCTTCAGTATACTTCAGACTCCATTCCTGTATATACCCAGTGCATTCGGTAGGCGATGGGTCAGGCGGGTTGATGTTGGTACTGCTGCTTGTGCTATGGCCTCAAGTGCTATACTTTGGATGACTCTTGTGTGGTCTCAGCATGTCCGACGAGCCGTAGTCAATCGCAGGAATATTCTCTCACGTGACCGCGGTTCGGAATTCCAGAGACAAGGCGTTTTGCCGTCATCCGCTTCTCAAGACCTGATCTATGCTTCCTCTTGTTCAAAACTCCACGTTAAAACTCTGGAATCTGTATCTGTTCCCATCTTCCTCATATTGACATCCTTCTTACAAGTCGCAGGATCACATGCACGCTAGTTCAGAAATGCAGGGTCTACGGGATCTGCCGGAAGTCAAGTCTAGATCTTCACATTTGCAGCACGACTTCAGCAACAATCAACAAAGCGACTCATCACTAAGCACGCTTGTGTCTCCTCCCCACTCTTGAGCGCTACCATTGCAGAGATAGTTCACGGAGTTGCGCAAGCCGCGCTGGCTTCCTGAGCCAGGGATTGTTCGTGGAGACATTGTTGACGCCTTCCTGCCGTACCTCCGCTAACACTCTGCAGTATCCACTCGCCGCCTATTCAGCCGGTAGCCTTCCGAGTAGCGCGCATCCTGTCCATCATCTACGAGCAGACAATGATGGCCGAGCAAGAGATGGCAGAGTGGGAGCATGAGTGGCAGCTGCGACAGGAGAAGCTGGACGCCCGCGAGCGAGCTGTTGCAGAGCGCGAGGAAGAGCTACAGCTAAAGGACAACATACAGGGGCTCTTTGCAGTCAATGCCGTGCGTCGAGTCGAGAGGATCAGACTGCTGCAGGCTACACCCATCAGGCGCGCTGAGGCTGGCAAAGGTGGGGAACTCGAGGGAGAAGAGAAGTATAGGGACGATGACGAAGACCAGCGAGAGATTGAGAGCTCTGGTAACGATTTGGCGAGTGCACTGCACAACGGGGGCACTCTGCCGACGCTTGAGTATAGGTATGAGGACAGCGACGACGAGCTGTTCTACGAGCAGACACAGAACTTCCACTATCGCCAGAGGTTGGAGCGCCTATTCAGTGATGCAGAACCAACCCCCGAGGGCACAACCCGGAACGCGAACTCCGCGCAAGGGCTGAGATTGGATGCAGTTCCTCACAGGCAGGAGCTGGAGCAGACGATCCGCCTCGTCCAAGTTCTTAGAACAGCAGACAAAAACAGTTCCAACAGCAACGATGCGCTGGACTATCACGAGATTCCAACAGCTACACCGCCTGAAGCAGACGATATGCCAGAACACGAGTCCGGCGACGAGAAGCCGGCATCGCCTGGAGACGATGACCTCTTAGATTACGAATCTGAAAACAGCGCAGAGACAGTGATCCTGGTAGATCAGCAGAAGAAGCCTACTTCACGAATTATTTCCGCTCACGAGATTGTTCGGCCTTCCATCAACATCTACAGCGCCACCTCCACGCCACCTCGTCCTCTTTTCCAGTCCTTTTCAGGGCACAGCAAGCTGCTCTCACCGTCGCACATCCAGGACCCTTTCGGCAGCGGCGGCAACAATGGCAGCCTTCGCTTCGGGGACGCTGCAACTGTGAGCGCAGTATCTGCTGCACCTGCAACGAACATCTTCGTGCCAAAGACGGGCACAACCCAGCAAATAGCACTTGGAAGTCACTCGCCTGGGTCTACTTTACATCAAAATCAACGCTCCGCGATCACGAACCGCAAGCGAGCCCACCAGTAGACTGAGGACGAGTTCCTCGATGCTCGTTCGCAGGACCGCAATGTAGAGCTCCACTGCCGGATCGAAGTTCATTCAGCCACTAGACGCAAGCGAGGCGGCGAGCCGTTGGAGGACAGTCAGAAGGCCCACGACCAGGAGTTGAGGCTGCTCAATGTAGCATGTCTCCATAGTAGAAAGCTACTCGACGTCCCTGTGCGGATGCTCTGATAGTCGGAAGCATGTGCACGCTTTCATGGGTGATGCTAATACGCTGGTAGTGTTAAAACACAATATGATCTCGTGAGTGTCGTGTCCGGGCGCAGGGACAGCTCTTGTAATGCCATGTAGCAAACTGTTCTGAAGACAGGTTAGCACTACGCTATCATGCAGAGTCAATGTACTGGGAAACGAGTGTTGATCACGCGATTTGGGACGCCATGAGATGTTCTCCAAGCCGTTCTGCCTGTCGTCCAAAGGAGGTGAGGAAATGTGGGATCCATAGACAGCGTTCAATCATTGCAAGCGTCGTAGCCTGACACTCGATGCGGAGCGTTCGTTGTCTGGTGGTGCAAAGCAATCGTCGCCACTGTGGAAGGTGATCGTAAGCCAGGAGTACTGTGAGAAGCCCTCGCGTAACGTGTCCAAGCGTTCCACGAGGTGGTCTGAGCTTCACTGAAGTAGGTTGAAATGCCCTTCACGCCAAGCTTTGACACACACACCGTCCATACCGCTCGTCTGGCCTTTCCAACTGCCGTCAGTCGTTCGACACCACCAAACGCTCCGATGGATCTGCTCCACCTCATCGTCCTAACACTACTGCTCTGCTGTCGTGGCATCTCCGCTCGCTTCTGGGCCAACACGACCACCACCAGCGCCCTCGATCCACCAGCCTCGCTCGAGCCATTCGCCATCACTCCCGCTCTCGCCACCGCACCTACAGTACCGGGCTTCAGCCTACCAACTCCGCCGTACATCAACGCCACTGCCTCTCTGACTGCCAGCTCGCAGCCTGAGAGCACCACCAGCAATGACGCAGCTCCCACAGACTGTCTCTGGGACGTGACTTATCAGTGCCCTGAGTTTCCCAAGGAGAATGACAACGCCACCCTCCTTGGTTTCCTCGGCAGTGTCGTGCCGCGCGTTCAACTCTGGAGTGAGCATTCGTACGAGGATCCGAAGCCTATCATTGGCGCTCTGACCAAGACGAAGGACTGGGCCAAGAAGCAGCAGGGCAAGCATCATAAGGGCAAGAAGAAGGGTATGCGAACTATGTATCTCCCACTTGATGCCGATGTCGTAGCTAATCAATCCTCCCGCAGGCTGCAAGCACGATCTGTTCCACCTGATTGGTTGCATTATCTCGGAGGTCACCAAAGTCAAGGACCTTGTGGTCGACACTCGCATCAAACTGATCAAAGGTACACTTCAGGAAGTCATACAACTAATGGGCGAACTGAAGAGCACCCCGGAGCAAGACAACGAGGATGATAATGACAATGACAACGACGAGCCCGACGACGATAATGGTAACAGTGACCCAAGCGGCACGTCGCAATCCAGCGCATCCCAGACAAGCACGTTGCCCGAAGAGTTCAGCAGCACTTCATCTGCTTCGTCAACCTCATCAGCTTCTGTGGGGTCATGCACGCGATCCAGCACGGCCGAGGATCTCTACGTTACTTGTTCGGCCATTGTGACTGCGTCGCAGACTTCTACCTCTCTTGTCTGTCAGACAACTACCAAGATGGTGACCGGCTGCAGCATCTCTCCTACCACTACGACCACTTCCATCATCTCGACAACGTCACCAAGCGTCCGTGCACTTCTCGAATACTGCTTCGCATCGTGCGGCAACGCAGACAGCGACTGTATAAAGGAGCCTGACGCAGGCAGCATGGACGCCGCAGAAATGTGGGGACGCTCGGCAAACCTCACGCTCCCAAAGAAGAAGATGATCTTGGATCCAACAGTGTACCCTGGGGGTTACGACAAGTACTTCAAGGAGCGCTGCGAGTGGTGGGGCGCGTACAGGATGCTCGAAATCGATCCCAAGGGCTTGATCATGCCGACCACCATGACGAGTGTCCGATTCCAAAACTGGGCCACGGCAAGATGGCTAAAAGGCCTGTACGGCTGCACAGTCACGCTTGTCATCTCCAAGCATGGTGTTTGGTTCGATCATATCTATGAAGGTCACGCTTTCCTTCACACGGTCGACGGACCTCCGACTCGCAAAGACCCAACCATCGGTCCTGAGTGGTACTGGGACAGAATGCCCAGGTCGCAAGATAAAGTCCACCTCCAAGTACAGTCAAACTGGATGTTCAGATCGCTCGCAATCAATCAGGTAAGTACAATTCACCCGCTACACTACGCATGTCACGTGGGCCCCTCGGCGGCTGCGGACTATGTGCGGGTTTTTATACTGCCCTCGTGCGTGCGAAACCATCGTTGATAGTGACACGCTGACGCTTCAACAGCCTTTCAACAACGCGGGCGGGCTCGTTTCGCTCACAGCGCCCGGCGAAATGTTCGAGAGGGCCGAGGACATATTCGCTATCAACATCTTCTCACCCGACTACAACGGCAACGACCCCGAAACGGATACCGACGCACACGGCAAATTGGTCGGCTTCGACCCCAAGCATGGTTTCTACTGGGGCGGCAGAGTCGAAGAGATCCTGGGCGCGCTCATGGGGCTGTTCACTCGTTCCCACGGTCGCATGAGAGCCGTGGCATATAAGAAAGGCAGTCGGCCGGCGGCCCTCGACATGGACCGGCCGGACGGCAAGATGCTGGTTGAATACGATCCGGAGCAGGCCCATCAGATACTCACGGTCGACGGAACGCGGTGCACGAAGCTCTGGGCAGCCGCGCAAATCCTTTTCGGGAGTACAGTCCACTTCAAGAAGACGTGGGAGGCACTTCCAACGCAATATCCCGCGGAATATAGGCAGTGTCCAACCGCGCCAACGACTACAACAACGGGTACGACTGCAACGACGGGTACGACTGCAACAACGGGTACGACTGCAACAACGGGTGGGGTCTGTGCACGACAAGAAGGCAACTCCTGCGTCTCCGAAGCCGAGACCACTTCCATCTCAGTATCACGCCAGTCTACGACAAGCACTCTCAGAAGCGTCAGCGCCAGCCTCACGACCTCGGATACCGCACAGAACATTAGTACTACACTCAATGCCGCAGCATCTTCCTTCTCCAGCAGTACTCTCACCCTTGCGACCTTTACCACAACTACCTCGGCAGCCAGTGAAGCTCAGTCTACAGCGTGGACTGCCACCGCTAGGACTGTAGTGACATCAACCACTGTCTCCAGCACATCGACAACCAGCTCTACCACCTCATCTAGCCTGGAAAGCGTATCGTCGCTGAGCGTTTCACACATCTCAGGCTGTGGTGTAACCTCAAGGGAAGCGGTATCACTGCCCAGTAAGTCATCGTCCCAGTGCCTCGTATGCGAAGCAGACGCTAATGTACTACATAGGTTACAGCTTTCCAGCTACTACATACTGCACTTGCAAGGAAGGAACAGCTGAGCTGATCACCCAGTACAGTCCTGATGGCCACGACATGACCTACGGATGCATTGACCACAGCACCTACACCACTTGGTTCTCGCCATTCCCAGCTACTCAGGAGGCGTCGATACCCTCAGTTCACCACACGTACACAACGGTCCCTCCAAGCACTTCAGACGAGCCTGTACCGTGGCCAACAAACAACTTTTTCGTCGGCATATGCAAGCTGAAGCACAACCTCTGTCACATGACGAGAAGCCTTGACGACCCTCTGGCACACGGACAGAGTGGTGTCGAATTCGCCGAGCCATGTGGCCAAGACGGTCACTTCTGCGGTACTGATGGGGATACTTGCGGGTTCGCTTGGGGCTGGCATAAGGCAGACTGTCGCTGGCAGTAAAACAAGGTTTGATTGAAAATGAACAACCCCTTCTGGCGCGACTGTGTACTGTAACAGATGGCAAATGCCAAGCTGACCACGACGCCGCCATGAAATTGGTGGACTGAACGATATGGTCACAGCGACGATGCGATAAGCGGGTAAAGTGTCTAGAAAGAATAACACAATACTCTCTCTCTCTCCTCAATCTCCTGGCTGAGCTATGCTTTTGAAAAGCTGCACCAGGTCCTTCTCACTTCTATGCCTGACTGTACACTTGTCGTAGCAGACAGTAACCTAGCACGTCTCATCAGTTCTCGTATGCTCGTGGAAATTCGATGATGCACGGGGCTTATACAGCAGAAGGCTGGTCGGCAGATTTGAAGCTAGATCGTAAGGAAAGCTTTGCCTTCATCGTGTTTTTCGCGGTCCGTGTTCGTCCTTTCTTCACAGCCACGATATTCACATGTCGATCCATTGCCGCCTGCCAGCACCCCTGCTAGAGTGTCCTCCGGACCCATGACAGACATCCGTGGAAGCAATAAAAGGCAACTCAGTCGGAAGATTGCAAGATCGGTCACCACGCACTCTGTATTCAGCGCCAATGCCTATCGCGAAGGCTAAGGCCGTTCTGCAGTGCCGTCACAACGACAAGGATATATATTGGCTAGTTGTCGTCTGCGGAGTTCACTTCGGCTCCAACAGTGGGAGCAGCCAAGCATCGACAGCTGGCCGCCATGGTTCGAAATCATGGTCTCCTTACCACAATGGTATTCATTGTAGTCTTTGTCAGCGTCACGAGTGTCAAAGAACCGCTGTGAAGACCAATACTGCTATTCTGGTCAACAAAGACAGTGCCAACAGTGTTACATATGCTTGAACTCCGGCACTCTGATGCTGGCACAAGTGCAGACACGAGCCACGACATGACTAGACTAAAGCGAAAAGCAGAAGAAGCGGCAGGACCCGCGTTCAAAACCTCCAGGCAAGTTGCCACCAAGTTCCGTCACATCGCAGAAGGCAATGGCTCCACGTACACGTTTCCGCGTCCTGGTGGTATTGATTACATCGGTTCCACGGAGTTTGATAGCTGTCTTGGCGTATACTTCGCCATAGATGCCGACCGATGCTTCTTCGCCCACATCAACTACGAGATCCGCGACGACCGCGGGAGGGAGAGAAAGCAGGCCGACCATACGGCATACGAAACGACGCCAGAAGCAGAGCATGTTCTCCGCAAGGACATCAAAGACTTGTTGAACGACTTTCAAATGCAATTCCGCTGGGGACCAGTATGCCAAGGTATGCGCGACACGCTCGTCCTGAACTGTCCTTTGCACGGCGCGAGCAAGAGGTACACTGGCGACATCGTTATCGAAAGCATCAAGGAATGGCTAGGCATTGCTGACGACGTGACAGTACCGACCGGGAGGGCGAAGCACTTCATCGTGAAGCACAGCTGGGCCGGCGGGGACGACATACACTTTTTGGAAGAGATTGATACCGCACGATGGACACTAGTCGAAGAGCCTGTCGAACCTGGAGATGAAGGTGACTTTGCGAGCGCCAACTTCCGCACCGATGGAGGCTTTCTTGGTATTGGAGGGGGGGATTGGACGGACCCGTCGTGGAGGCAGTAAGTACGTCTTTCATTTCTACACCGTCATTCAGATCCCAAATGTTCGAGGTATCGCTACAGCCACAGGTGCTGTTGAAAATCATCAATAGAAGGGTTGTAGTTATCCACCGCTTTCACTTGTCCATTCCCGTCGTTATCGCCCCGCCGTGCTGACCTACTATTGGAGCCGCCGAGAGATCCGCTATCAAGCCTCATTTGCAGCGTCACATAACATCTCCCGACGATCGCGGTATTTCTATCGCAAAGAATCCTCTGGCGTTCATAGACCTGAAAGCAGTCGTGTGGACAATGCTGCCGATAGTAGAGAGTCCCAATCCGGCACGCAGACAAAGAACAGCAGCTTGATCGCACAACAGAGCTCGGATTGTTCTCGACGGAGGGTATTACCGTGGTAAGAAAAGGCAGTCCAGCGGGGAACAAGCACCTGGAGGGCTAATCTTAGACATATCGTGGCGGAGACACTGTACACGGTCGTCACCTCATGCAATTCATACCAAGCAGCAATTAACTTGAATTTGTGTTTTCGACAACCACTGCTCTTACGAAAGTCGTATATAGCTCGTCGATTCTCCTGTACTACCGTTGGCTAGTAAGACCAATTCTCGTGGAATATCTCGGGTCTCCCTGCAGTCGGATTCAAACACGGTCCTAGATAACCCATCAGCGGTAGCGTTCCTCTTGCCTCCTATCCATTCCATCCGGACGTTCAGCAGCTCGAATGCCAGCTCCTAGAAAGACGACCAGATCCATTCCTTCTTGCCAGTAAGAATGGTTAGCGGGAGAGCGATGTTGGAGAAGTTCTTCACCTATCTTCGGGTGGTGCCAATGGTGTCCAGAAACATTCGTAAGAGCGGCGTGGCGTAGAGCTGCAATGCATGTCAACAGATCGTTCAGATCACTTCCAGATCATTGAGCTCACTCTGGCTTCCGAGACGCCGCCGCACCCGGCCGTCAACTATCTCTCGCGCTATTGCTATTCTCACAGGTGCTCCGACGGATGGGAAATGTGAAAGCAGAGACGTCAACAACTGTCTATTTCGTGGAAGCGACTTGTTCATGTTGCGGTGATTCCGCCTACCCAGCGTGCCAGCAACTTCATCATTTCTCGCTCCATCTGCGCTAGCTGTGTGTCTTCCGCGACACTATTGTACCTCCATCGTGTTTTGGATCGAATCGCCGCGCCGTCATTTCACAGGAACGCCTTACCACTCAGGCTCCAGTCTTGTCCATCTACAGCACCCTCTTCGATGGTAGTGTCATCCAGGAATTCACTGCTCTCTTCCTCCGCCGCGCTCGCCTTCTTGGACGCCGCCTTCGGTGTAGTGGCGCGATGCAATGCACTGACCAAACTTGGCGTTAGGACACGTGCCTTTCCACCATTGGCAGATGGTGTCCTCATGCTCAAGCCAAAGTCAGGAGATGGTGCCATGTATGCGTAGCCGGCTCGATTCTTCACGGAAGTATATGATGGCAAGAAGCCGCGATCGTCTTTCAAGTTCAGCTCTGTAGTCTTTTGCTTGGCCAGAGCAAGTTGTGGTGTCTCTGCTGGTATAACCGGTGATCCGAGCGCAAGAGCAGGGACGCGGCTGGCCACGGACGCGTAGGAAGAGATGGTACGACTTGGCTCTCGTGCACGTGGTGTAACCTGAGCCTGTGTCGTCCGGTTCTCTGGGGCTGTTGTTGTAGTTGCGCTAGATTCTGGGACCTTGGATTTCACCCTCGTCAGCTTCGCTGGTTGAGGCGAACCATCTCGGCGGGCGACTGTGAGTGGCCCTGGCAGCTGGAGGCTGGAAATACTGCTCCGTAGTGACTCCAGGACTTGTGGAGACACCTGCTGTCTGCCAGCTGCCGAAGACAAGCGCAATGCTGGAGAAGCTGTGCTGGAGGATCTCGTCAGTCCATCGCGACCCGCAACGCGGAGCTTCTTGTCCCCCGAAGATCGATAGCTGTCTGAAGTCGCGCCTTCGCCGCAGGAAGATCGTGCTCGGGACGAGAAGGTAGACTTTGCAAAGACTGGCGAAGGTGTCTTCGAGATTGAGGGGTTCCGCGCAGTGACTGGCGGCTTTGCGGTGGATGTTGACGAGTCGCTGGACCTCCTGCTTCTCGATCTTGTGATGCCGGCTCTCTTTTCGTAGAATGCCAGACGCTCTGCAAGCTCTGCATTCTCCATTATCAGTTCCAGGTTCTTCTTGCGCTCTTGCTGAAGCTGTGTTGTCTTCTCACTCATTTCCTTCTCGGATCGTGTATTCTCCTGCTTCAGGAGAGGATTGTCGATCTGCATGATGCCGCCTGCTTCGCGAGTTTGGTTGTGCTTGTGCTGTAGGATCCGGTGAGCTCCTAGCAGGCTATTATACTCGCGCACGATTTCGAGCACTACGAAAATGTTAGTGAATATACTACTCCTCTTGCTCGAGATACTCACACTCTTTCTTGGCCTTCTTAAGATCTTCCTTAGCCTCCTCGAACTCTTCCCGCTGCCGCTCGAGGAGCCAATCTTGCTCACCAATCTGCTTCTCGCGAGATCTCAAGTGGCGATTATTCTTCTGAATGTCGTCTTCACGTTGAAGAATATCTGCCGATTTGCCCCGGATATCCTTCTTCACCTGCTCTAATCGTGCCACCTGCTGCTTGACTTCTGCTTCCTGTCTCGATAATGCCTCTAGCGATTGCTCCGTCTCTTGCTTGCGAATGTGCAGACGTGTCGACTCTCGTGTGATGCGGTCAAGTATCTCGGAGGTGACCAGATCGACTGTCAGATTGTGGTCGGCCATTGCAGCAATGAGCTCGCGGCCGCGCTGGTTGCAGTCGCGTGTTATGTTGGCAGGAATACGCGGCGGTGTAGACCCGCTTGCGAGCGTGACAGCGGAGAGAGATATTGTGATTCAGTGGTCGCGTTAGCCTGTGTTTGGAGAGAAGACATGGAGAAATTCGCGTATCGGTTTGTGGGACACTAGTCCCTGAACCCTGAACTTCGCGAGCATGTGAATTTACAACACTTACTCTCTACCTCTGGCAAGTTATAACATGGTACTACGGAACCAACAGTGGTGACTGCTATGCTACTAAATGATACAAGAAGGCTTCTTATACAGCATGTGTAGGTGCAGCGTGATTACTTGGAACGATCAGACCATTGAGCCATCCAGGCAGGCTGATTTGTAGCATAGAACAGCTGCAATCCCTTCGGGTTCGGCACTCGAACGCACATCTCAATCCATGTATTGCCATCTATCGTTGTTAGGTTCTTCCTCGAAGTCCTGTTTGTCCATATACACATCCTTAAATGAAGCTCCAAAATGCCATAATGCCTGGTTCCGACGGCCTTCCTCCCGCTTGCGCAAACCTGCTTTGGCGATCAGAGCGTGAAAGAGATCAGGAAGACACTTTACGACAGACATCACGTAATGGGTAACGCGAGTGGTAGTCATGCCGTTGTTCGCGTCTTGTTCCCCCGCGGTCAGCCTTCTGCTCGTCTATCACGTCGCACGAACGATGCAAATCCACTCAGTAAGTCCTCAAGCCAGGTTTCCACGGAAATGCCTAGACAACTACATAATCTTCAAAGGCGTCGAGGTGCACGAAAGAACAGTGTAGGCCATGAGTAAGCTACGCTTGTTTATGTAGCTAATCGCGTGCCGACGCGTTACATCTTCGATTCCTGTTGCATGAGCTGAGCTAGCTATCATGCTCTCGTAGTGCCAACTCAAGACTTCCTCTCTTCTACGCACGACAGCCACTTCTCCACGTCGTACTTCGACAACCCGCCTTGCTCGTGATGCTGCTGTCTCTCCTCCTGCTCAGCCTCTTCGGCTAGCTTCTGCTCCTTCTCAGCCCTCTTGCGCAATTTTGCCTTTTTGCTCTTGCGAGCATCGCCCTAGACATCCCCTTGTTAGTGCAGTCACAAGTAGGACAGGTGAATGAACTCACAGTGAGGCCAGAGAGGGGATCACGCTCAGTCAAGCCTGAGATGGGATTGATGACTGCAGCCCACCTGCGCTCGAAACCGTCGGCGCTTGGACCGTTGGCGACGCGTTGGTCACGGATCTGCTCGAAGCCCTCTTCGAAGACTGTTGGAGTGATCTCGTGGGACGCCTTGTCGGTCGCGTCCAGGAAGTCCATCATGAAGAGAGTCTGCTCAGCAAGGAGGTGTCCGCTACGAGGGGTCAGCATATACTCTGTGGGGTAGAATGTGAGACTCACCCGTCCTGCCGCATGACGCAGATATCGCCTTTGAGTATCAAAGGCTGGTTGAACTCTGCGTTCACGAGGTTGCTGGCCTTCATGTTGTCTGGACCGTCAGTGGACCGGATCCAGCACTCGTCGACTTCAGATGGCATCAGGGTGAAGTCCATCCAGATTAGGCGGAGCGGCATGAAGTAGCTGGTCTTTGGCGAGTTGATATATGACAGGCTGCGTGCGGTCTCTTTGTGGAGCCTGATGTCGCGGAACCCCAGATTGCTGATGTGCCAGTCGTACTCATTGCCGCGCAGGTACGTGACATTTAGGTGTGGCGAGATGACGGTGCAGTCGATGTAGTCTGTCAGGTTTGGGGTGGTCATGGTGAGATGTAAAGAGTGTGTCGTGGTGTCGGAAGGGGGCGATGATGGGGTTGTGATGTTTGTGAGCTTCAGAAGAGTGAAGGGATGCGTGAGCCTGAGGGCGTACCGAACTTTAAAGCCACGCTAATGCAGTCGGCGGACATGGGTAGTGGAGCGTCTTGTAGAGAAGCGGCAAGGAGACATACTGCATCGTCTATGTCAGACTCTATGGTACAGAAGGCTACATTGAAGGGTTTAGACGACCTCAATAGCAGCGATACGACAGGGGATGATCTGTGGCGGTTACTTAGACTGTTTGTCAAGCCTGGCTGCTTCTCCTTCGGTCGAATCCAGCACGTCCGGCACCGTAGAACTGCAGACGGACCTCACTTGACCGATCGATTCTCGCCGAATATGCAGTTCTCAGCGATTTAGGTCGTGTGCAATGGCTGTTGCTAGATATGACTAGCAAGCAGACAGTCTATATCGCCACTCTTGAGCAATGGAGTAAACACAGAGTCTGGCATTTGCTGATTCTTCGTCACTGCTTCGAGCGACCACTTGACGAGTGAGCCGGCAGACATGTACCCACAGCCCGGAAGTACTCGTCAAGTAGACCTGCCGGCCATTGTCGAAGGGAAGTAAGGGTGCATTAGACAACGATATCTTTATGCTCTCCAGCGACGGAAAAGCCGTTATTACCACGTCAAACCCTCGCAGAACGATCGAGAGATATATAGTAATGCTAACATATGTACAGTAAGCCAAGACCACACAACGCGCTTGGCCGCTATCACGCTCGCCGGGTCTGGTCAGACCACCCCCACCAAGTCGCCGGCGTTCGCGTCACTGTGCTGCAGTAGAGCATGAACCACCCCTGTACGAGCACTCCAACTTGATGCCCATGGGTACATCGATATTGCATCAACTCTCCAGACCCCGCTGCAACGTCCCGGTCTGGCCAGCTGCAACGACGGAGGTCAGGGGCCTCGTGCTTGCTTGTCCTCACAGTCTTAAGCTGCAGAAAAGAAGGACGCGATGGAAGGGAGGGGGTGGTCGACAGAGGGAGAAGGCTGCGTCCTTGAGGAGCGGCAAGCAAGTGACGGCGGCGAGACTGGAGAGGAACAAAAGAACCTGCGCTAGTGCGTTGTTGTTGGGTAAAGAAGGTAATGCCAGTCCGAGACGCTTCGGATGTCGTGCTACGCAGAGGCATTACTCACAACGACAAGGTCTGCTGAGCGTGTTCGTCTCGTATTCTGGTTCTGCATCGACTTCTGGCTACGGTCATGTCATGCACAATCTTGTGGGCTGCGGCCGCTGGCTGATCTGTACCCCTTTGTCTTCGTCATGCTCATTGCAAGCATCTCACTCTACCCCCCGTCCTTTGACACGACTGCAAGAGAGGTACACGCCTATGCATAACTGGAGCTATGATAGCTGAACGCAGAAATAGCATTGGATAAATGGTTAAACTAAGCATATAACGTCCCAGCCTTCGCGACCAGTTTTGCCGATGTGATCGGGTTCCAGAGCTACAATCAATACCATTTTCCCCGACACCACAGAGACTAGCACATCAGTGCAAGATATAACCACCACCGCTCCCAGAACTGCTGTCTGTAGCGTCAACGCGACAGTTGACCATTTATCACACCACAGACTCGATCCAGACCCACTACGAACAAAGACGTGAGAAGTCTTAGTACACCGCATTCGAACCTACCGCACTAGCCTCTACCGTCTCCGAGCCATTCAGTGCCATGACTGACGATGAGGTTGACTACTCAATCACGAATGCCGACAAGCTCACTGCTGATAGTTCCATCCTGCGCACCATAGACTGCAATCCAACCTTGCTTCCAAGTGAGGAGCCCGTGAACTAGCCCGACGGCGAAGTAGGCAAAGTGTACCGGCTTCTTTACCTGAAGACAGTACGCGAGTGTTCCTTTTGGATTCATTCTATGGTGTATGCGAAAGACAAGCGCAAAGATCGAGCAAAGAAGAGGCGGCAAAGGACCGTAACACATGTGTCCTTGGCATGGTCGGCTTCTTTCGGACAGACGGACCTGGAGCGGAGCACACACGAAGGAAATGATGGCAGCGACCCGCGGATTGTACTATAAGACAGCCACCGATCCAGACGTTGCAGTATTTCGAAGGGGTGCTCGAACTTTGTACAACGGCCCCGCAATGTTGCTCTGTTCCCGCATGCGGCCGCCAGAAGGCACAATGGGAGCAATAAAGGCGTCGCAACTTCGCGACAGCTCTCTTAATAACGTCCGATGTGCTTCTCTTGTCGCGAATGACGATGCTGTCTATTGGTGTATCATATCCACACCATCCGTATATCTGACGGGGAGCGCCAGCAGAAGCATAGTCAATGCGTCGCCACCAATGGAATTGTGAATACATCCTTTCTCACCACCCTCTTCTACCCCGCGCAGATGGGTGCTTTTGAGCAGCTGCAGTCGTCAGTGTAAGAGTCTCGCCGGTCTATAAATGCAAAAGCATCTCTGACTAGACGATAAGCGAAGGAAATGTATGTCCCGAACGTTAGTGTCGACAAAGTAACAGGATAGATGCTATATCGCTATTCTGTGGTTGCGAAACCATATTGAATCGCTGACGGATTGCTTTGATGACTGTACTGCTGTTGTTAAGACATCCGACATCCGACATCCGATCTAGCTTTCAGATGCAACGGTATCACCGACTAGACGATGTGCGCACTAGAGGCATGTTCTGGCAGTTCTTAAGTGACAAGACAATAATATGTCTTTTCGCGGCCTTGGAAGTTGTGGCCATTTGATCTTGTCGCCCTGTGATACTGACTGTGCCATAAGAAACTGGCGGCTGTTCTTGACCGTAGAATATCCTCCTTCGGAATGATGAAGCTGTTTCATAATCTTCTGTTCTGCCGACACTACGCAATAGCTTCTGTTCGCTTGTATGCAGTATGCAGTATTCCTGCATAGGATCTACACCGAGTCCCTTCCCGCATTCGATCATGACAAAAGAAAGTACCCACCTCCCAACGCCCCAACAACCATTACAATCGTCAATATTGCCGCACCGGCCTTGTCCCCTGTCGTAATCGGCGCATAGGTAATCGGATCGCCGGTCTGGTCCCCATCGCTCGTCCCCAGTGTCGCATTTCCCTGGCTGATCCCTCCCCTCGCCGCAGTGACAGGATCCGCAGATTGTCCAACGAGATTCGACATGACCGCCTCTAGTGCGGTCATTTGTTGTCCGACGCCGTAAGTTCCGTCCCAGACGCCATTGTTGGTCCATTCTGTGCCGCAGGTGATGCCGTCGCTACCGCCGGAGCATTGAGCTGCAGCGGCTTTGGAGGAGGCGACGAGGTAGGGTTGAATCTGGGCGTAGAGAGAGGGCATGATTCTGGCTGTGACAGCGAGAAAGCGGGAGAAGGGGGCTTTGAAACTGCATGGAAAGTCAGCATTGTGGTGGAATTGTATCTTGCACACATGGTACATACCTCTGCTGATCGACGTTGCAGTTCTTGCTCGGTTCGCAGGCTACCTCGTACATGACCTGATCCTTGAAGAAGATCTGCGCGCTGGTGTTCCAGATTTGGTTTGCCCTTTGCTCCCACATGGCTTGATCTGTCCCATTCGTCTGATTCCACATGAAGGCTGCGGCGTTGATGAGCATGCCAGCAGAGTATGTCCATTGAATGTGATCGAGACTGGTGCAATTCTGTAGTGCGTCTGTACCATCGTATACATCTCCTGCATCGTTGACCAGGCCCACGCTGTCCATCCAGTCCCATGTCTTACCTACCCAGTATGCGTACGTTTCATTACCGGTGTAAGCGTAAAGTCGTGCTGCGAGGTTGATGAAGCCGGCATTCGAGGGGGAGTTCTTGTAGTTGTAACCATTGTTGAAGGAGAAGATCTGCCATCGCAGACCACCTGCGCAGTATTGCGTATCCCACCTCAAAGCCTGGCTGTTGAACACTGCGGCGGCTATGGAAATCCAAGCTGGCACGTTGGAAGGTGGATTCGGGTATCTGTATTCCGCTGCATTCATCACAGAAAATGCCCAAAATACCTGATCATCGTTTCCCAGATCTTTACTCTGATTCGCCGGCATGTAGTCGTATGTGTCGCTGAGCTGGAAGATGAGTGCCTCAGTGGTTATGTTATTGTATTGATCATCTCCAGTGTAATACCAGTAGTCAATGAGAGCGCCAAACATTTCCCCTGCTTCCCACCAGTAGTATGGGTCGCCCAAGATACCCGGTATGCTGCCAGCTCCTTGCGGATAGAACGCGACCATCTTTTGTGCTATCGTACTGGCGGCGGCTTTGACCGAGTCTGGGGATTCTAAGTCAGCGATGCTTCTCCAGAGTGGGGATGTGGATGTGGATGTGATCTGTACCAGCACTGGTCGGATCCATGTCTATCGCGGATACTGCTGGCGCCGCTGTCGCCAATATGGCTGCCGCACTCCGAAGAAAGCGCATTCTCACGCAATCTGGTGGCTTATGTCAGGGTTCTTGGTGTGGTCGCCGCAAGCTTTCGCCAAGTTGTTTCTGCGTCGCAAACCTGGTCCAGCCAAGAGGTCGTCCTTCCGGAAACAAGCGCCAAGAGGGCAACGCCAAGTCGGCCAAGAAAAGTCAAGTGAATGTAGATACTCCTGCAGCGATCGCAGCAAGGAGTCTTGGGGCAAGGGTTTGTCGTGGCCGGAGTCGAAGAAGGGAAAGAAGACAGATGCTGGTGGCGCGTATGTTTCTGTGGTGATTGTCAATCCCTGAGAGATCCGGATGCCGCGTCAGCGTCATCACCGCGGTCCGTGTCTGTGTATGAAAGGGATCTGGGACATGTAGCCGCTTATGCGGGCGTCTCCAATCAAAACCTGGAGAAGCCCGCAAGCGTGGAGGCACGTGCTCGATATAGGCAGCGCTAAGCATGCTTCGGGGATCAAGCAGGCCAAGGCGAGCAAAACGGTGGAACAATGGAAGCTTGATGTTTCGTGCGCCACGTGCCGTATTCCCGGGAGAGGGAGAGCATCAAAACATAGACGTCGCCTGCTGCTTGTGCGCAGTTCTGCATCTGATCTCCCTGTGCATAGCACCGCGTACAACTTCGTGGTCTCTGCTGGGATAGATACTATGGTGGAGCAATGAGCGCACATACATTTAATCTGGGCCGTGGTTACCCTTTCAGCCTTCCGGCGCATTGTCGCGGCCGACCTGGACGAGCTTGTCCACGAGGTGATCTCCAGGAGACGACGCACGACGACCCCAACGAAGCCCTACCTCCTAGCCACAAGCCTCAAAGCAATGCATGAGGTCGCAGATCTCGTCGTTACGGGGTTCGCTTGGGGAACTGGTCCGATTGCATGGCACATTCCTGATGTTCGACCAGTCCGACACGATACCAGTCCTGCGAGCTCTGCCTTTGCTTGCGAATAGATCAAAGCGTCGGCTATGGTATCGATCGCAAAGCAGTGTACAGCTCCAGCTCTGCTGATCATGAGGTCTGGAGGGCACGAAAAGGTGAAGAAATTCCTCGATTCCTGGTCAGGGCGAGGCTTTACCACTCGTTACTTGGCACGCATCTGTATATGCTACTTACACAAGCATGCCGAACCTCACACGATCGAACATTGATTTCTCGTACCGCCACTACCAACAGAACATGCCGGAGTCGCACAGGCAGGACATGATGTTTCTGTGGCAGATGCCTCGAGAGTCGAGCTATGCGAGTGACATGAAAAACAGCTTCACTTCGAGGATGGTGCATGGTAGTCTTGAGCTTGTTAAGTGCCTGTTGCTGGTTGTTGCTTGTAATCAGCATTCGAAGAACGTCTCCATAAGCGCAGAATGGCGTACGTACCTCACGGCTTCTTCACCACGACACGAATGCCACGTCCAGACACAGCACCGACGCCCTGGCTGCTGTAGTATACCGGCAACGGCACTGCAGCATCCTCCTCCTCCGTCTCGTCATCTTGGTCTGTCTCTTCGTCGTCGTCATCGTCGTCTCCCTCTCCTCCTGCCCATCCACGAGCAATCTCCGCGAAGCTCTGCTGACTGATCTTGAGTACAATGATCAAGGATCGTTGGCTATTTTCTGTGGCGCACGTTGCCAAGGCTCTCTGCTGCGGAACATGCTGCGGATCATGGTCGTACTGGATGCAATCGGCAGCGTTCAGACCGGCCTTGCTACAGCGACCGCATGGACGGTTCTTATCGCAGGCCTTGCGATGTTGGTTGCAGCGAGAGCAGGCGCGCTGCAATGGTGCGGCGGACATAGTGGCGCTTTGACGAAGAGAGAGATTGATGTAATGGGCGGGAAATACTTTGGTGTCCGATGGAACCGAAGTGTTGTTGTAACGCCAGCAAGCAAGCAAGTAGTGCATACTTTGGCGCAAGTGAAGCTCAACACCAGTGCATTAGGAAAAGCTAGCAAACTTGACGGCGACAGCTTTAAAGCGTCTGGTCCTTTCTATTCAGCATCAACAAGAGGGGAGTAAACCTCTGCACATGTAGCCCTATAAACCCATTGAGATGGACTGTCCTTACCGTCGAGAGACGAGTTGATTTCGCATACATGTTCCCTGTCATGTATGACTGGCAAGCCATTATCCTCTCCTTACATTGCATCACGACCTAGTAGTAAGGCCTCCATGTACGGTGACCTGTCCATCCACTGCCAGTCTCTGCATACAATCTACTTCACAAAGAGTAGCATCTTCGCCTCAGTGGACAACAAGCCAGTGCACGATCACTTCACAGCCAAAAGTCGGAAATTCGAGCATGACGAAGTCGAGTGTCTACAAGATCCTAAGTACATCCCTGCCATGAGAAAAGTCATCGATCTGAATAGTCAGAAGTGCTGTCAGGGGCCTTCCTCAGGCTCTTCTACCACAGCACAGTTGACATGTGTCGCTTCTTGCCCTAACACTCCTCGTAGCGGCTAAGATCAAATCAGGTGGTTGTCCACGGGGTTTCGTGAACAAAGGCTTGGCCTGCACAACTGTACGCCGGATACGGCAGAAAGAGCGCACTGTGAAAGGAACCTGTCGAGCATAGGACTTGCCACGTAAAGATTGGCATTTTCCCCGCATGCGGCAAAGTGCCACATGAGCCAGACTGTTCATGAAGGAAGCTCCTCCAGGCAAATTTCCTGTCACCCTGCGTTGCCTTCCCACAGTTTGCCTCCGCCTGGCTTCCGTCCCTCGCTCGTGAACATTGGAGTGTCCAAGCCCCTTGAGCAGAGGAGTGCCCGGAAGGGGAGACATACGCAAAAGCACAACATCACCTTCCGCCTGCTGCGTTGAAGGTCAGGCTTGTGCTCGCTTGTAACGGACACTGCAATTATCTTCCTTTCCGTCGAGAGAGTCACGCATTCGAGCCTGGAGCTGGAGGGGACTGTACTTGGGGGCCGCGAATGGCTGGCAGGTCAACAGCCACCGCAGTTCAACTGTGTTATGACGTGCCTGCGAAAGCCCGAGTGTGTAAATCTCATCCCTTCAATGTCCTTGTCACGCTAGATGCGCATGGTTGGCACGGGCCACTTTCGAAAGATCAAAACTCGAGCTCCCTCTCTGGAGTCTTCCTCTTCTCTTCTTCTTTCTTTAGGCGCGGCTTGGCGGTGGCCCCGTCACAAGCTCTGTGCATCGGTGATCACGTACATCGTTGCTCCACACCTCTTCGTAGCGGTTGAGGGCTGTGCTGGTCGGGAGGATACCAGTGGGCACAATTTTTGTTTTCAAACACACAATCTTTTCATCATTTCGTCGGCCCTCCGAGGCCAGCGGTTGGAGAAGAGTATTAACCGTTCTGATTCTATGCTGCCTCACTCCCATCAGTCACCAATCGAGGTGCCGGTCTTGTGTTGTTGATGCCTCGTGGTGATATTCTCGTGCCCCGACGCTCTCTCCAATCTTGGCAGAATTCATCAGCTACGCATGAATTGACGGCTTTTTGTTTGAGAGAGTAAGGCGATCTTTGCACGAGATCCGTCGTCCGGAACCTTCAAGCTGACCTGCCATCAAGTCCTTTTGATCCAGCCAATTCCGTTCTATCAGCTCCACGATCCTCCACGCGACCAATTGCTCACTCTCCGCGACCAGCTCCACGATTCACGCGACGAAACCTGAAGGCGGCCGTATCGTCGGTCCACGGCTAAGCTATGTCGAAGATGGCTTCTTGTCAAGCAACTGTGGAAGCACCACGACGGAATGATGGCGCGAGATCCTCTGAAGACCTTCGTGGTCCATCGGTCAGATGCACGGCAACGATAGCGAGAAAGGCCTGTTCAACTATGGCTTCAGCTCATACGAACGTCAGATTCAGAGTTCCTGTTCACAGCAACTGCCCGATCAAGTGACGCAGGGATAGTCTGAACGCCGCCCGATACTTTTTCACAGCTACATAAGTTGATGCACCTGCGCCAGACACCAGAACAATCAGTTATGCCGCCAAGAGCTTCAATACAATGTGCCTCTCACGCAACGGGCACAAGACTGGATCTGTGCTTCGATGCGCTAAGCTCAGGGAACAGCGTGGGCGGCGCTTGTGCAGCCATAGTCTGAAGCAAGGAGGAGGAAGTTGGGAGTTTCGTTTGGACAAGATGGCGTATGAGAATTACTGTCTTTTATACACACAATTCGTCACCACTGGTCTTCGCTGGCATGGCGCGCCCACAGACTATATTCCAGAATGGTTATAAACGGGAGAGAACAACGACGGATGACATGCTTGTGGACTAGATGTATCGCGACAAGTAAGTGGGATCGCGTATAGCTCTGCGGCCATTGTTCTTGACTCCGCCAAGCGCGTTCGTGTATGAGTATATCTGTCTTCTGGTATCTTGGACAGATAGGAACGTGGTACAATGTTCTCCAGCACATCCACTGGCAACGAACGAAGTAAGTTCACCTCGCGAGGCTACAGGTGTGGAATGATAGCGCCCTCTCGCTACCATCTTGTGGTGATGATATGCTGGAAGCTTTACCAATTGTGTACGAGGTAGAGCCCTTTCTCCTACCAGTATAATGGTCAAAGGTACATTGCACAGTTTGATAACATGTGGTGCGGCCTCAACTACCTCCTCCAGACCTGGACTCCCGGCATAGAGCATCTCCCTGCCGTCTGTCTTCGTCGTAGCGGAGGAGGAAATAATGAAGCGAACAAAGGATTCTGTACAAAGACGCTATTGAGCACTTCTCCAAATACCGCGCAAGCTCGCTGCCTTTCTTCCCGTCTTTCTTTGTCACTGTGATATCAAGGCATCGTGACTTCTGCATGGCTAAGGAGAAACAGCCATATGCTAGATGTGTAGCCTTGAAGGCGGCAGCAAAAGTAGCATAGGAACAGAAAGACCTGCATAAGTGTTCTGGTCTGATTTCTGCCCAAAGATATAGACGTCTGCCAGTACTATGTGTGTTTCCTCGTTGACATCACCGTTGATACTTGATAGCACAGTCGCAGCAGGTGTGTATTCGTAGACGACCTGGCGTGCGACGTGTCAGTAACATCTCACAACGGCGAGACAATGCCACTCTCGGCTCTGGGATGTAGGACGCTTCTGACAGACTCCGACATCGTTTCTGCCATGAGGGTTGTGTGCTCCGGAACGCATAGTCCTCCTGCACTTCCGACTACCGGTAGTACCCACCGTGTCCATATCGATAGCATCGTAGCACGGCTTCAATATGCCTCTTCCTCGCAATTCTCCTTGCGCCCCACGAAGAGAAAGGCAGTTCCAGGTTCCAAAGACAGGTCGTCACAGCCCAAACATGTTGCCTGTTGAACCCCTTTTCAGCCGGCAGCCCGAGCATGAGACTACATATACGCGACGAAATTATCCCCTGTATCAAATCACAGCAAAGCTCACCGGAGATTGAAATCCTCCGTGGTCGATGTCAACATCGATCCCAAATTGAGCCCCCCCCCTCCCCCCTGAGCATGGGGTTAAACTGCTCTGTAGGCATACGGTAAGTACGTCGTTGTGAACGTGATGTGCAGGTGGAGCGGGCGGCAGCAGGGCAGAGCACGGCAGAGCAGACGACGGCAGAGCAGAGCAGAGCGTCGACTAATAAACCTATCCCTTGTTCGCAAGGAGCAGCTGAGACCTTGAGCGGCAGTCTCATGATATCCGGCCGATGTGGTTTCCCTTCCTCCCCGCCGGAGGTTAGGTTTTTGCCAGTTCGAGGGAAGGGTGGTTGCATATATGTTTTGCCTCGATGCCACTTGAGCATGCGCGTTCGATCCTTCACCAGAAACCATACTTTTGCTCCATATGGTGCGTCCAAAAGCTGTCGTTTCATACTGACAGCAGCACATCAATCGTTGAATGTCCGATGTGATTTGACCTGCTCTACACACTCTGCAAGTTCAATCCTACAGCACTAGAGAGATCGATCATATATTTGCTGTTCTATTACCATATCAATTCGCCGCCCTTCCAGGTCCAATGCCACCCATCGAGCTTGTCTCCACTTCCTACCGCTCACGAAGTTCGCGAATCGCGATACGAACGACTTCTTCACCATATCCACGAAGCGATATCGACACATCTACAGCCAGTCACCCTGACCCCAAGCACTACGCGAACACATCCCATCGTATCTGTCGACGAAATGCCCCCCTCTCCTTCTCCTGCACAGAATCAACGACGATCCAAACATATCATCGTCACCCAAGAGCCGCCCAGATGCTTGAAAAAATGGTCTCACTCAGCATCTTCTGGAATAAGGTATGCAACGTCCACCAACACCCCGACGGTCATGGACGCTGCTAACGACGTACAGACTGCTGACTGCTCTAGCCACCAGGGTAGAGAGAACGCCCCACCGGCTTTCGACTCCAATGCATAAACCGCGTCAGATGAGCCTTACCATCGTCACGTACGCCGCTACGACCCTCCAAACCTGCTCGTACACGCGCCTGTAGCTCTCGAGTAGCGACGCACAAGGCGGGAAGGTGCACATCACCCACTGCGGACCGAATACAGGCCCCTTGGCGATTCACAAAGAAGTTGTCCAAAGGACGTGCACAAAAGACCCGCTGTGGACGCGAAGGAGATGGAATGGATACAGTGCTTTGAGAGTCGGGGCCACAAGAGAGAAGGCTGTATTCGAATAATTGATAGGATACCTTGAGCAACACGGGGAGTCAGTCATTCCAGGCGACGACATGAACCGCAAGCCAATTGCCCCGAAGGACTACACCAGAACTCGGACCTCCATGAACGAACGCAAGTAGTACGAGCAGCCTCGATCAATGGAAGCGGCGACTTCAAGATAGATCAAGGAATATCACCTACTGCAGTCCTCTCAGCATGACGCCCACACGGTATTGACCATAATGACTCCAGCAAGCACACGAAGACTGGAAGACCGGCAAGGCTCTCTGGAGTCCTGGTTGTTGAGGTCGAGGGAGACGGCGAGGTAGCGTGGAGTCGTGGACGCTTTATGTGACTTCAAGAGCGCCAGCCGAAGAGTGCTGATTGTGATGTTCTCCTCTATAAGTTGTGCTACTCTCCTGCGAGAGCACATGTTTTGTATAGTCCTTGTAGCCGTCTTTCACCGCACGAGGTAATGATCGTACTCTTACCGTCTGCCTCGAGGTGTCGCTGTGCCTGTACATCTTGCTTCGCCACTGTCAGGGGGAAATAGGAAAGTGTCTATTTGCAGCGTCAGCGTGACACTAGTTCTTTGCACGTCAGTGTAGCTCTCTTGCGCCAGTACAGAAGGTACAATGGCGCGGGACCTCCATACTTTCATCGTGTTTGACCGCAAACACACCCCACTGTATGCGTCTGTCGACGCTAGCGCCAATGTCTTCGAAAACCAATTTCTCCCCACCAAGCCAAAACACATCCTCAACCACGATCGCGTTCGACCTGCCTCACAACATTGTGTATCTCGCAGGCCGCAATCATTCACGAAGTATCTACTGCCATAGCCAGATCCTCCGATATGATGTCCTCCGGCCTTTCGAACCTCTCGGCTGTCTTGTATCCTGGAGCCAAAGTCAGCACCGATTCCCCAAAGATCATCCTCGGTGGCAGCAACATACCTGTCCAGATCCCGCAGTCCGCCTGTAATCGACATCAACCATCCGCCCTCAGCCCAAGCAAGAAGCGCAAGCCCTATCAAGCCTTCGGCAAGACTCACCCTACTGCCCCGAGGCCAACAAGCAGCAACATCTAACTCGAACGACCATTCCGCATCGTCGAGAAAGTATCTCCAGATAGGAAAAGACGCCACGCAGATGACTAGCAAAGGCACACAGCTCTGCGAGTAAATGCCCTTGAGCATTCAACAAGCTTCGCCGGCGGCCTTGAGCGCGGGAAAGGAAGGTGCAGATCGCGACGAAGAACAAAGGCCAAGAACCTTGGCGCAAGGCGTTCCGAAAGTCATGTTCCCGTCGGTGATGAGATCTGGGTAAGCTGCAAGATCTGGAGGTCAGTAATGGTAGTGGCGGCCAGATCAAGGTACGAGGAAGAGAGCTCGAAGGCAAAGATGAGGACGGCGAGCGCACAGCATGGCAAGCGACTCTCGAGAAGAGGTCGCATACACACATGCCGGCCAGCGAGGCAAGGGACGCCAGGAATGTACGCAGTCGCACGATGGAGCAAGGGACTTCAGGAGAAATCAACCTCAACATCGGCCACCAGGAAGCAAAAGTACACTACGCAAGGGGCCACGGCTCACGGCACCGCACATCAAAAACGGGCAAGACGCGCCAGCCTGCCATGAGGGTGTGCTGGATGCTATGGGGCAGAAAGGGTAGTAGACGTACCTGATCGAGCGAGCGAGCCAGCATATAGCTGCACTTCCGCAAATTCGCGGTCCAGCAGGTGGACAATCGTAAACGGAAGTTCATATCGCAAACCTGCTGGCCTGCTGCAGGAAACGGACTCGCAATGAAAATTTCCGGCGCTGATGCCCTCTGGTCTGACGTTCATTCAGCCTCCTGTTATGGCGATGAAATCCAGAGCCGATCTCTGGCCATGTCAAAAAAGAGGCGCACACTTTGGGGTGGCAGAGGACATCGCCAGATCAGCGGCAAAGGCTCACAGCCTCGCACAAGGCACTTCCCATGGGAATGCACAAGTTTGATACCGTCTGGTCTGCAGAGAAGATGATCGTACAAGTGGCCAGCGAAGCGAGAAGAGGAATTTGCAACAGGCCAGCCAGCGAAACAGCAAAGATGGCTATCAGAATTTGCACCATCCCCCCAGGAGAGGTCCACAAGACTCGCGCCGTCCTGCTGTCGTGTAGCTGGAGGCAGAGACCAGTGGGGACATTGAGGATGAATCTTGAAAGAACATAACGACTGTGGTGACATGGGCTCACAGCAGTTGCAAGGTGCTTCCAAGGGAAGTCCACGAGCTCCTACCGGCCTTGGGTGTAGTGTGTGCAGGCCGAAGATGTTTGACAATGAACCCAGCATAGAAGTGGTTGCCTGTGAAATGGTGGCGGACGAAGTGGAGATGTCGAGACTTCTTGCGCTCTTCCGCAGCCCTGTGCCAGTGCTGCGGCTTGGCGTACTGTGCGTTCTGGTAAGGGTTGCATATGGTTAATGTCGCCGCAGAGTGAGCAGGTGATCATGTCGAAAGATGGAAAAGGAGCAACCTGTAGCACGGCAGCCTTCCAGAAGGAGGCCACCTGACAATGCCGGGCGAGCAGACGATGTATTGAGGCCTTGAGGTTGAACCGATATCGTTCAGAGCAGGACCAACGTTGCCCCTGAGTCAGCTGGAAGTCAAGACAGGACGAGGCAGAGCAAAGGCAAGAGTGAGGATCGATCACAGCTCGCGGCGATCGCAGGGCACTCAAAAGAGAGTCCACCTGCTCAAGCCGGCCTGAATGAGTGCAGCAGCGGATTGGGGATGTCGGAGGTGCGGGAGACTATCGCGAGAAATGATAGCGGAGTCGTTGGCTCACAGCGATCACAAGGCACTCCCGGAGGAGTCCACATGCTCAAGCCGGTCCAGATGCACGCAGGAGTAAGGGGGATCTGAAGTGCTGGAGACAATCGTAGAAGGCGCGGTGGAGATGATTTGCTCACAGCACTCACAAGGCACTCCTGAGGAAGTCCACAAGCTCAAGCCGGCCTTGGTGAATGGTATTGAAGTGCAGAGAAACGCTCATTGCAAATCGTGGCACGAATGGGAAGTCCCTCGTCGATCCGGATCCGAAACGCCAGCCAAGTCGGAATCGAAGTCGAAGTCCGACGACAATATTCGTTTGAGTAGTTCCCTCCAACCACCCAGCATCACCTGCCGAAGCAAGGATAGGCCGCTCAAGACGCAGAGTCCTCGTTATTCCGACAGATCCAGCCTCGGACTCATTGCAACAAGGCAAGAGGATATCCAAGAGACATCCAACAAGCCTCGTTTTCGGGAGTCCAGGGTAGCGCAAGCAAGTCGGTCGACAGCAAGGACTCCAGGAGAAGTGCCAATGCATCTGTTCGAAATACGGGGTTGAGTCACCATTGATATGCTTCAATGTTCGCAATGATGGGCCTGTAAGCTCGTTGCGGTGAGGACTTAGCTTCGGCGAAGGCTGCGGTGTTGGACAGAATTAGCCTGCAACTGGGGATGAATACCCTGATAGGCGAGTTCCCGCTTGGAAAAAGCGACGGTTCTGAGCAACCAGCAGAGCGGATCATGCATGTTCTAAGAGGTGCATTGCCACACCAACAGGTATGGCGGACCGAAGCCTCAGTACCGCACTGCTCATCTTGTTCGCCAGCCGAGACGCCATGAGCCCAAAGCAGCAGCATGGTCACTCTCTTCGCGCGAACAGATATTCCAAACTATCAGAGTGCCGGAGAGTGTGGTCGCAAGTCTCGAGAGCGGCAGAACCGGTAAAGGTTCCTGTGCTCGAAGAGGTGCTTGGCCAACTCGGTGTCGTGAACTTGTCGTTATCGAGATGCTGATTCGGATTGTCGTGTGGTCGTGATCAAAGGTGCAAAGAAACAGCAGAAACAGGAACGAAAGAATGGAGAGCCAGTACGTTGAGGTCCCCGGCGATGGATGGAAGGCTGTCATTTCTGCAGTGTACTCCCAACTCAGTCCTGAAGACGTTCCGGCCCAGGCACTACCAAGGTAGTGCACGTGTTCGGCTCGCCCGAGAATCCCGAGAGAAGTCCAAAGCATCAGACCGGGTCGCGAACGACTCGCCGCCAGCCAGATACGAGAGTGTAGCAGAGGAGATGGCGACAGGACATGCTGGGGGTGGGACGCCGAACGATACGAGAGCTGTTGCCGTGCGGACAGAGCACTACCAAAGTGGTCCAACTGAACGCCGTGGCCATCGAGCACAAGGCACTCCCAAAGAAGTCCACAGGTGCTCGGGTATGGGTCTTGCCGCTCACCAGTACATGATATGCTGGGCGCGCCCTAGACTGTGATGTGGAAGATGTGTTGTAGGCATGAAACGTCCGAATCTTGAAATGTGGCCTCCGCGGAGGGATTGTTCCTTGCTCGCTTACACGCTTGGCCGGTATACTGAAGATGGTATGCCGTGATGGGAACCCTGCTGCTATCTGCGGAGACGATAACATCTCAACGCGAATTTGCGATATGGTTGATCCGATGCCATGTTTCTAAATCTTGCATGTCGTTGGCGGAGATGCCAGCATGTGTGATGTTTGTATCGACTGCGGCAGGAAGCGCTTCGCAGGATCTCGTTCGGTGCAGAGGGACCATGTTGCCGTCGTCGTGCGCTTGCGCACGGGAGTGGTATGCTCGGAGGGGTATCTGTTGGGAGCAGACATGTCAGCGAGGTATCCCAATCAGGCGGAAGGCCTCCATCACACCATACAGGGCATCGAGGAGCCATATACCTGATATGATGCCCTACCATGGCGGTGCATGGCCTGGCGGTGGTGTTGTGAGCTCGTGGGAGTCATTTGTGCCGCCGCTCAGCCGGAAAGCCGGAAATCGTTGTGCGCCGCTCTAGCCGTCATATCATATCATGTCATGACGCCCAAGCGGTGTTTCCGGACATGTTGACCTTGATTTTGAAGGTGTTGCGATGTTTGGATGGTGTGTCGTTGTGGTGTGATGTCGCGGGAAGGAAAGAAGCTGCCGATCGCTCGCTGGAGAAATCCTGCCATGTCTCTTGGCTTTGCGGCTTCCTCGCCGCCGTATCGAGTCGCAGATGCCTCAACAGACATCGTGGGGGGTAGTCATGTCGCTGAAGATGCTCATGATGATATCTCGGCGGTCGGATATAGTGTTCAGGTAGTAGGATGGCTCGTGAGGGCTGCCATGCGGTCGAAGGTGTGTTGCGGGCGGAAGAGCAGCTTCTCGTCCGCACGCTCCTACGGTCGCGATATGGTCAGAATCGCCTGCAAACACCTCTGCGGGCCTTCTGGACATGCTGAAGACGTTCATCTGGGTCTCAGATATGTCTAGCTGGCCGTCGACATGGTGTGGTAGGCAGGGAGGGTTGTGGTGTGGTGTACAGCGGCGGAAGAGCAATGGAAGAGCTTACCTTTCGCTGACATGCGCCGGCGCAACATGGTCAGAAGTGGCTCGCAGACCAGTCACGGACCTTTTTGACACGCTGGATATGCTCATCAAGCTCTTAGGCATCTCAGATAGGGCATAAGCGTGGTGTCGTGGCCGTCGAAGGCAGAGAGATGGTGTGAATCTGTGGAACCGATGAAGGCGGAGCTCATTCTCGGCGCCGTAGCGAGAGCGCAATCTCGTCAGGCTATGTGCACAGGTCTTGTGAGCATCCTGACCATGATGCCGGTAATATCCGGGCGATTTCTGGTCGACATCACGGTGAAAGCGTGATGAGGATGCCTGCCAAGCTGAAGATGTCACGATCAAGGCGAAGAAAGCCATCGTCCAGCAGATGCCCAGCAGCTTCCTCACCACAACATGCGCTGCGCAACGCTGGACATGTTGACGGAACCTCCTCATATCGCCGGCATGTTCCTCGACAGATCTGGCAGGTCCGATCTATGCAATGTCCAGAGAGCATAACGAGGGAAGTCGAGGACGATATGGCGAAGGACAGGCTCAGGCATTCTTCTTCCCTGCACGTTCTCCTGCTGCAGCCCGGGTTGAATCGATACTGCTTCTGCTACGAGCTCCGCGGGGTGATACATTATGTTTGTACGTACTCCTTGTGCACAAAGATGGCATACCCGCGAGAACGTGCGAGAACTTCACGCAAGAACCGAATGATATAGCAACGAACGAGCGCAAGCAAGTTCTCCTGCACCTGCGTCTCTTGCTACAGCGTGAGACAACCCCATGCGGCATCTCCTTCGAGCCTTGCGATATGGCAGATCACGACCCCAGCACGGCATTCAGGGCGAGAATGCCTGGGGCAGCGAAGAACGATACAGCACCGGATAAGCCCTCGCGCTCTTTGCACCAGACTCCGCAGAGAACCATTTCTCGATGCGCTGTGCAACATGGCCCATCACGTTTGGAGTTGGACATAGGAGAACTGGGCGGCACTGCACCGATGTATGGCCTTCACAACACACTGCAAAGAAATGCAGCACGACGGGATCTGAACTCAGCCCATGGCCGGGTGCATCCATCTCCCATGCCTACAGACTTGCATTTACCGCCCCCCTGCCCCGACAACAAGCATCGTGAACACTTTAGAACTCATATCGAGCGACTTCACGAAGGCGATTGAGCAGCTTCTTCACGCCTCACGACCTTCCACCGAGCCTTGACGTTTGTACCAGATGCAGAAGAACCCACCCTCCAGCCTCCACCAGCGCGATCTTGAGCACGACTTACTCGGCTCCGCCGCGGCGCGAAAAGCCATATCGTTCGCCACCACCACGAGATCTCAACGAGGTATGGAGATATGGACAATCGGACAACGGGAGCTGCTTCAGCAAGGTCGGCTTCACTGCCTCATACCTTCATAGTGTCCGATTCGCTCAGCAGCGACCGGCGCTGACTAGGGCGGCAAGAGACTCGATCCCGCTGACCCCTGTCACGCTAATGATGATGCAGATGCGGCGACTTGTGCGGACGATTTTTCATCTTGAACTGTCAGAGCTACACACCATCAGAGATCCTTCATCACCGTCAGCACACATCTCACACAGCGTTCAAGGCGTTGTCAAAGACATATCCACCGAGTTCAGCTGCTCCTCCGCAACAGCAAAACCCTTTCTTCGCCATTAACGTACGCCCAAGTCAGCTCGCATGGCCATGCAGACGCCACTCTCAGCTCCTCTCCCACCTTCTCTCGACATGCCTGCCGCCGCCGCCGCCGCCGCCGCCGTGTTCAACACACCAGAGCTCCTCGAGATGATCCTGGTCAATCTGCCACACAACGAGATCTTCACCAACGTCAGGGTCAGCACCCAGTGGCTGTGTACCATCGGTGGCTCCAAGAAGTTACTCCCACCCATGCTTCGCGAGACCAACGGAATCAACGTCACGCTGCTGCGCTTGAAGCTGAGCCGATTGTAGCTCCTTCTCATCGACGTGTGCGGTATCAGTTTTGGAGGGGCAGGGATCGCCGCACACTGGACAAATATTCTCAACCGCCGAGGACGCTTCCAAGACAGCTGCTGTGTCACAGAGTCTGAATGGAAATAAAAACGGAGCCAACCAAATTCGGTATCCCAATTCAGCAAGATAACGGGTATGTACATGCTGTGTTTTCTGGAAAGATCGAGCTGACGCCAGTGCCTAGCAACCAATACTACACATCGTCTTTGACATGACGACAAACATCTCGACACGTATACAAGGGGGGTCTTGCATGAAAGCGGTATGCTCCCGACTGTAACCAAGACAGCTCCCTAGGCCGCTCAGTCAATCCGTGGTCAGGCAATCATTGTACGCGAAGCAACATGTTACCAGTCCTCTAGTTCTAGTACATCATGTCAACAGACAAGCCATTGCTGCATCTCCCATCAAACAGGACAGAATGATCCCTCCCTCCTCTCACAACATCTCCAAAAAGCATAGACCTCCTCCGCATCCAGTAATGAACAGCCGGTCCATGTGAAGCTGACATTCTCACCAGCTTCACATCGCCGCCACCTATCGAAGCCCATCACCAACAAGCACGAGGGCTATAGCATTCGACATGTCAACAAAGATGCTCCACAGTGAAACGTACCGCTGCGCTTCTTCCATCGCAATAGCTCGGATCTCCCGCACTCGCCTGTCTGGCACTCGCCTGTCTACGGCGCCTCGACAAGTATCCACCGAACTACCCCACCCATCGTCATAGCACGTCGACATTGATGCTCGTCTGGGCGTGACTTCCCAGGCCCCAGATCGCTGCATACAAGAGCTGTTCCATGATCGACTACACGGCGCAGTAGCAGTGGGAACGTGTCGGGCATTATGATCCTACTCGACTCGAAGCCATGTGCTGGAGTCGGCGAAGCCCTCGAGTCCAGATTCATCCATCCATCCATCCATCTTGACAGCAACGGCCAACATTCGGAATTGGCTGAATGGGTATGGAAGAGGCGTGTGATGGTTTCCCTCAAAGTTCGGCTATAGCAGATACTGTCCACGATTTCCGGCAGCAGGGGACGAAGGCGTGTTTTGGAGGGTCTGTCGCCAGGGAAGAGTTTTTCGTGGAAGAAGTGTTATTATTGGCTGGGGTTGTCAGACTTGTTGCCTTCTAGCGTGGTCTTGCCGGCGAGTCATCATCACACTCATGTCGCTATGAGGAAGGCTACGGCATGGTCATGTGAAGCAGGCAGGGTTCTCTCCAGAGAGCATGGCGGATAAACTGGAAAGTGTGGGCAAGCTATACAGATATTTGGCCTGCATAGCTATCATTGCGACGCATGAATGACTTCCAGACTCTAGCTCGATATATGCCACTGCCCACTTGAGATCGAATCCCACTGCCACGCCTATCGCTACACTGATACTTGTAGCTGACTACACCTTGCGTTAGCGGTGATTCTGAACAAGGCATTTCGCCATATAGCAGACGATTGGGCAACTTGCTGCTTGCAGGTTTGAGAGCCTCGCTATTAGGCATGCGCGCATTACGGATCCTGCTAATTATGTTTCCCGTGCCGAATGAACATGATTTGAAACTGGTGCTTTATGCAAAGAGAGAGAGACCTGTGCGCTGTTGTGTCCTGCTGCAGCAGACTTTTTCGCTACGTGAGGCGCAGATGAGGACATGCTTTCGATAAGTGGCGGGATACGACCAGCCTGGTGACTGATGGGGGTAATTATCTCGACCGACATAGCGCCAGAGGGCTGTTGGTCAAGAATGCGTGCCAGAGCATATGAAGATGCTTCGGGAGCTGCTGAGTGGTGAACGAGTGCGAGGATCAGAAGAAGGGTCTGTCTGCGTACTGCCAAACTCTAACGCCTAGTGTTGAAGGACGGGAGAAACTTGCCAGTAGTAGAACAAAGAGCGAGGTTTGGTATGTTACCTGATCAGGTGGTTCTGACGAGTTTGTCTCCGTGGATCTCGAGGAAGGTGCAAGTGCTCCTCCGTGAAAGTATCGAAACCCATGGGCATGATTGCCGTAATCTCGTCGGGGCGGCTATGCCAGCCACTAAGACATTCGGACCGTCGTGTCCGGATGATCGCTGTGAGTCGTCTTGCAGCAGATCTCTCTCTATGCTTAGACTAACAGGAAGATCGGCCAGACTTTGGCATCTCGCAACAGCTCAGGCAGACATTTTCAAATTGCTCCACCACGCGGAACACACACCTTTAGACCCAGGTCATCCATTGTCGTACTTGTCCGTGCGAGTGGGTGTAATCGAAGTTGCGAGGCCAGCTCAGTTTTGGTGCCAGGAGAATGTGTTGCATCCCACCCCTTCTCTCTATATCGTTGACCAGGTCTAATGCGACGAGTAAATGCTAGGGTAATTATCCGCGAGCCACTCTAACAACGTAGAGGTGGCGACGATGATATGCTAGAAGATGATAGTGCGTTCTACTGTTTGTCTTTTCTCTCTCTCTTCGGGGTTCGAATAAAGACGATGGCTTTCCGTGATGCGGCGAAATTGTTTTCTTAAGGTTTGACGTCCGGTCTCACTGTGATCTTCAGGCCACGCTAGCGCCTATAGTTGTCGTGATAATAGTGGTACGTCTCTCCGTTTAAGTTGTCTTTTTCTTCTCGTAACTACGATTGAGCAGTTTCGGTCGTGCTCAGGACTGGCTGGAACGTCTTGGTGATGAGCTTGCGTTTGTGATGACAGCAGCGTAATTATTACAGTTCCCGAATAGCATGTCCTCGGCACAGTAAAGCTCCTGGCGTGGAAATATTGGTACATAAGGATAAGCCTCCTACACTTGACAGCCGATGCTTGAGCTTGGAAGCTGGTATTGAGACATGAGATCTCGAGCTGTGACGGGCATTGCGCTGATCTCGGATGCAGCGTAGTATCGGGGTTGTTGTTGGTGGACGGGCATCATCATTTTCGGGTGTTATGCAATGCTGGGTGTGGTGATACCTAAATTTGTGATTGGCTGTGGTGGTTATGTCGAGGAACTTGATGGTTATCGAGAAGAACGTTATGGTTGACTATGCGTGTTGAAGGCTTTGATCTTGTATTGCGGAAGTCGAACGGGTATTGACATAGGCAACATTCGAGAACGCCAATTTCGCTGGCTATGCACTGCTGGGAGAGAACTTCAGCAAAATATTGATGCAGACAACTAACTTCTCTCTACAACCAAGCAAGATTCAACGCAATACACTCACGCCTGTATTTCGCGCCTCAGTAAGGTATCGCTTCCTATCAACTTTCTACATCTCGGCACGATCGAGAGCCATGACCGCTCAGATATCGTATTGGCTGGTCGACGACACTGTAATCTAAACAGAATAGAGAGGCAGGTTATTGTGGAGCACGTATCGAAGGACTTCTATCCTCCTCACACCGTGTTTATCTATGCCATCCCGGCAATCGCCAGTTCCAACACCATCTTTGAGTCGCTATTCAGGGCGTTTAGAGTTCCGCACGCTCGGAATCATCCCCCGGCCCAGTATGCCGTAACAATCTGTTTTTGATCGAGTTCTCCTCGATAGGTATTGTTCAGTCGAAGGAACGCTGCCATCGCCAGCCCGAAGAACCTCTCATGCAGAACGACATATTCGTTCCTTCTAGCAAATCCCAACATCTCCTTGACTTGATGCCCCATGGGGCATGCAGCGGGGATCTCGGTTGCAGCCGCTGCAGCGATGCCTGAGGCTGCGATCTCGTAGATATATACACTCAGCTTTCATAGAGACCTTCGTAGTATCGACATCTACATCGTTCATTTTGCATCTAGTAGTTATGAGCCCCTATCGCCTATCTACGTAAA
>KZ106662.1:0-36007 GCA_000504385.2 Exutisphaerella laricina CBS 326.52
CCCGCCAAACCCCCCTTCCCCCCAAAACGTAACAAACAACTAACGCGCAAATTTTTCCCCCTTTTCCACAGACCCTCCTCAACTCACTCTGGACATCCCGTACCGCCCAAAAGACCTGGCCCAACCGCACCCTCCTCACCCTCGGCCGCCTCCTGATCTCCGCCCGCTACCTCGCCGGCCGCCAAATCAAAGCCCTCCGCCTCGCCGAAGACATTGCGTACAATCTCCGTCGCGTCAACGGCATCAAACACCCCGCGACGCTCGAGACGTACGACCTCTTGGCGGCGCTGTACACGTCGATCGGACAGAACTACCAGAAGGAGGTGAACAACGACAAAGCCGCTGCGGGGCTGGCGGCGGAGCATTTCAAGAAAGCGGTGTTGATCCACGAGGACGCGTTGAGGTGGATGCTGGACCAGGAAGATGGGAGTGTCGACGACGAGGACGACGACACTGCTGCGATGATTCTGGCGGACCATGGCGTGAAGATTGATGAGGATGGGGATGGGCACGCGGATGTGTTGACGAGCGAGGAGAGACAGAGGGTGGTGAAGCATCATTTCCTTTTGCTGAAGCTTGCGTATCAGCGTCTGGGCGGATGGCCGAAGGAGTACAAAGGGTATGAGAAGCTGAATGCGGATTTGTTCCAGGCTTTTGCGACGACGCTGAAGGGGGTTGAGGGGGTTGAGAAGTGGCAAACCAAGGGATTTGGTGCTGGGAAGGCGGAGAGCAGTGAGGGATCTTTCCAGGCAAAGGAGAGGAAGTGGGAGTTGTTGGAGGCGTGAGGGTAGGATATATATATATCTGGCATTATGTTAGTGTATATATCTCCGGAGTCAAATGTGCAAACGGCCGATAGTTTATTTTTTGCCCATGGTCGCCTAAAGTGCCAAAATGCACGTCTGCAGCCGCATGGTCCTCAATCTCGCAGCTCTTCGCCACGATTCCTAAGTTTGCTCCCTTCCACTCAAGTTCTGAAACATGCTTGGGTGCTAAGAATCTGAAGATAATGAGCTGCACAAGGCTTGATCGCCATGATCCAAACTTTGCGTAGTCATATCGACCATGTCTAGCTGCAGAAAATTGGAGACTAGGTCGAGCTGACAAACCTGCCTGCATACAGTGCTCAGGCTAAGTCCTCTCTTCTGCATCACCATTGGCTTCATGTGACGCCTGGCGTTCAGCGCACCGCTTTTCGACAATTGCGCTTCTAAGCTCGCAATGCTCAACCATACACACAATGCAGGAGAACGTCAGTTTTGCGTCTTCTGGCGCCCGAGCCATGTGTACAGGAAATCTGTGCGCCGCATCACTTCTGCAACAGGCACCATGGGGTCCAGATCCAGATAGACGAGTCTGTTGATGAGGCTCAACGCTAGCTCGTCACCACACCTCGCGATCTGCCCGTATACCATTTCAGTCGAGGATCACTCTGTGGCAAGAAGTTTGATTGAGGAATAATGGCGTGGGGAAAAATTCCCTTCCAATCGCTCGCGGCACTCTTTCCACTCCGAATGCAATGTTTCCGCTGGAAGTATTCATCAGGGGAATCAGACAAACTTCGCAATGTCAATCTTCGGCATCAAGTGATGTAAGCGTTCCTTCTTGGACTTCTTCTCGCCGTCGTCCTGATTGGCTCGCGCCACGTCCTCTTCTTTGACCTTGATGAGACCATACTTCTTGATGAGCTCGTCATCCTCAAGCATCGTGAGGTCCCGATAGAATTGCTTGTCGATGGGCTCGGGTACTCTGTAAGCACTTCCTTGAAGCTCGACAGCGTTCGGGATTGCTGGTGCCAGCTCTTCTTCCGTGGGTGGGAGCTTCGTGCCAAACATGTCATGCTCTGTTATGGAGGAGAGTGAAGACTTGATCGACGATTTGGTGGTTGTGGAGGAGGCATCAGAGGAAGCTGATGAAGATGAGGAGCCAGAAACGATGGATGCCGATGAGGGATGCCTGAGGGTTGGGGAGTCGATCGCTCCTTCTTCTTCTGCTTCTTCTTCCTCTTCCCTGCTGTTCCTGAATGGAATGCCCAGAAGGTCGTAATGATAGTATTTGTCGGAGGCACTGGGAGCCTTCGATGGGCTGGACTTGTGAGATCTGATGGACGCAATACTACTGGCGGCTCGCTTCCTAATTTTACTAGTACGTTCCTTTGGGGGGTCGAGCAACGATGTCGTGGTGTCCATGTTGCTGCCGTCGAGGTTGTCCAGGTTGCGGGGCGGGGCGGAAGTAGGATTGTGTGTGACGAGACGTGCGGGCATGCTGTGTTGGGTGCAGCTCACATGCATCTGTGCTGTGATGTCATGCCAGGAACGTTTGCCGTTGGCCTGCTATCCTTGTCGAAACGGCGGTAGGTGGATGGTGATATAGGCAAGCAGGGAAGTCGTTCCTGCTTTCGGTAAGCCCGTTTTGTCGATCCTCGCCAGGGAAGCCGCGACCGGTGTCTCAGGCAGGCACGCGACTGTGATCTGCAGGCCGAGGGCTCGCTTGGCTATTTCTAGAAGTCTCGTATTTGTATATCGATAATTAATCGTCGTACACAACGCTCGGGGAAAGATACATGTCTTGTAAGGAGGAATCATAATCATAATCACAATCATGCTGCGGCTTCCACCGGCGTTTGCAAGCCGCTCACTTCGGTGGTGACATGACTGTGCTGGTTTTGTTGTCAGCTCGAAGTCTAACTCTCGAAGTCTGCTGTTTGCACGCTGATTTACCCGAAAATGGCTGTGAGAGCCGGTAGGAGTGTTGCTTTTTGCAGCTTGTTGCGCTCTGCGCGTTGTTGCTGTGTCAAGGCTTTGTTTGCACCGCTCCTTGCTGCCGTTCGATGGTCGTGCACGACTGGCGCAGGTGCTGCTTCGGCTTCTTGCGGCGGCGGCGGCGGCGGCTGCTGCTGCTGCTGCTGATGTAGTGGACTGCTCTTGGACGACTTGCTGAAGATCACGTTCCACATCTTCCACGGCATGGCGAGGTGCTTGAGTCATCGATGTTCAACTGGTATAAAAGGGCTCTTACCCAAAGAACGACAAAGTAAAGACTCAATAGCGCAAGGTACCAGTGGAGAGTATGAAAGATATAGGAGAGCACGGTACCTTGTCAATTGCTTGTCATTACCTTGATTTGTGAGAGTCTGATACCTTCTTCCACTCGAAAGATCGCGCATCAGGTGGTTGAAGGCCTGGCGGCACTCCTCTGGGTATCCTTGCCACCCTGGCAACCAGGTCTGCTGAAGGTGCATCTCTAATGGCCATTTTGGGCGTTGTTCGCACTCCATGACCCCTGCCAAGCTCAGAAGAGCTGGAAGAAAGAGAGCCTCGATGCCAACCTCCATGGTGGCGGGCGATGTGTATCGACTATTACATGTCTTGCATGGGTCTCGAGTCATGCCATGCCGATCAGGCTCTTTCGACGCCCGCACTGCGTCATCTTTAGCCTTCATACACTATTGTGAATCGTGAAGCTAGCTTTTTACGAAGTGCTGTATGCCTTATGAATCGTTAATGGAAGTGTGTAATACATAGTGCCGAATGCGCTGCGAGTCGTCTTGATGCCGTTGAAAGGTGCCTCGAGTCTATACGCAATAAAAGAAGGACAAGCTGAAATTATCTAAAGACGTCTGGGCAATAGATGAAATATGCAAGGATCGTGTGGTTTTCAATGTCGCGTTTGCAACGGATGTGGTGGGAACGAGCATGTATACGGCATACCATATCTATGCTCTTGCCAGTCAGGAATGAAGAGTCCAGGCAGCACACGGTTGACGGGATCGAGTAGAAGCTGCTGGCTGAGACATGAACCATGACGTTTGGCCCTAATTTATTTACACTTGGATACGCTGTTAGATGTACAACAAAGACTCCTTGTTCCTAGTCGTCGCCATTAATTACACGTGACGGTGGTGGAAGATCGGCGATATCTCGCCCCGGCCTATGATCACCTTCGATATGAGCTAATCAAGCATTTCGAGAAACAACATCTCCTACACCAACATCATAAGTGACCATGTCGGCACCCAGCATATCGAGAACGTGTCTAAGATGCTTACGATCATCGCGAACACCACGGCAATCATCGGCGCGAAGCACAACAGCCCTGCTCGCCTTACAACGAAATCTCCACACTCAGCCGCCACTCTACCTTGACTTCCTCGCCCCAGCATGGCACCAACAACAACGTCATGACCACCCCGTCCGACAGCAATCGAAGCCCCCAATGCGTGCCTTCTCCACCACTACCCGCCACTCAGCCAAAGCAATCACCAACCCTCGCAAAGACTCTTCCGGCACCGAAATGACCATCACCATAACCCCCCGCGCCGCGCACCGCCTCCAAAAGATCTCCCACACAGACTCCAACCCCGACCTCGCCCTCCGCGTCGCCGTTGAAAGTGGCGGCTGCCATGGATTTCAATACCTCATGAGTCTTGTAAGCGCAAAGGACATTGATCCTGAGGAGGATACTGTGTTTGAGGATGAAAGTGGAGACGGCGGGGGATATAGGGCGAAGGTTGTAATGGACGAGCCGAGTTTGGAGCTTTTGAAGGGTAGTAGTGTGGATTATACGATGGAGTTGATCGGGAGTCAGTTTAAGGTCACCGGGATACCGGGGGCGAAGAGTTCGTGTGGGTGTGGGACTAGTTTTGATATTGCGGCGTGAGAGGGAAAGGATAGTGATGTTTTCTGATCATGGGGTTTGGGAGATGGCGGCATGGTCATAAATACGTGGCATAAGGGTAACTAATCTGACAGAGACGACTACACGGCGAAAGATCTGGGTAGAGATCACTCGTACTGGGATACTTCTGCTACCTTGCTTCCTGCAACATCAGATCGGCCAGTTTCTCCGCAACGGCATACACGGCTGCCTGAATCGTGGCTGCTACCGGAGCTGGAAAGATGCTGGCGTCGCATACCCTAAGCCTGTTCACACCTTTTGACTTTCAACTCTGTAATCACGACCTTACCCATCGACCGCACCACCCATTGCATGCGGGATCGACGTTGAAACACTGCGGATTCGCTCATCAACATCCTTGTCACTGTATGCGGATGTAATCGCAATCTTGCCAACTGGAGGCACCTCCCCAACAATATACGGCTTCAACGCCCAGCTTTCCGTTAGCTTCAACGATTTCCGTACCGCCGGTGATGCCCTCAAGTGTCTAGTAAGGGATGGACATCGCTTACTTCCATGTCCTGCCAGGCGTTCTGCTGCAACACGTTCTTCAGATCACCCTTAGGCAAACTGTCGATAGCCACCCACTTCGTAGCCGAGCCGCCGAAATGCCTAGGATTGGCCACGAAAATCGGATTTCCCACCGCGAGGTCTTGTTTTGCTTCCTTCTCATCGAGCTTCAAGCACAGAGAGTGGGCAGATGGTCGGAATAGTTTGACCCAACGTCAGCACTTTCTAGGATCTTTTCAATCCCAAACTTACTCAGCTCCGCTGAAGGTCCGATACCACTGAGCATCAGGACTTGCGGTGTACGATATGTTCCGCAGCTTAGGACGACTTCTTTTCGGGCTTGGAGGATGCGACTGTCGACCAATTTGACGCCACACGCCACGAGTTCTGTACGATCTTTCTGCTTGATCACAATACGCTTCACCGTCGCGCCTGTTATGATCTCGATACTTGTTAGGTCATACGCCGTGCCAGCTACTTGTCTCGCTGGCGACCAATTCTCCGTCAACGGACTGATACCAATCGATTCCCAGCATTTGCATCTTTATTATCCAGCAACATCAACTCGTGGAGTCCTCCCAGCACGGGCTTACGGAGCAGATATTCCCTGTCACTAGCAGCTACCTTGAAAGGACCATGAAAGCCATGCTGCGATTTATCGCCATCCGAGTCATAGTGCGTTTCGATGCGCTTGAAATAGGGCAACAACCCGTCGAATTCCCAGCTCTTACCGCCTACTAACTCCGCCCAGTGATCGTAATTGATATCGCCACGCATCGCGACTCCATAATTCACCGCACTGGACCCGGAGAGGACATTACCGGCATTGAGCTTAAGGACGCGATTGTTGAGATGTGTTTGAGGAGCGGAAGGATAGATGTGATCCAGGCCTATGTCTTCGAGCTGTGTCACGCCTAAGGGATCAAGGGCCAGGGGATTAAAGCGTTCATCGAGAACACGTTCAACAAGGGCTATGGGTCAAGATGGGCGGTAGTGCTTGAGGCAAGAGGCGAGGGCGCAGCCTGCAGTGCCGCCGCCAGCAATGATGTAGTCGAACTCCAGTCTTTGCGACTGCTGAGAAGCCATGGTTGAAGTATGGAGATATGGAAGAAAACGGGCATGGCTGATCTCTTATATATCGTGCGCTGGAGGATGCGAGCATTGCGAAGCTCGCAGTTGTCGTTCAGCTCTAGGTCATTCCTTCTTCTGAAGGAGATAAGCGAGAAGGAAGCAAAATCCCACACAGAGAACTCGTACTCCACAAGATATCTGGTATATACACGATGGCGCACCATCAGGTATGATGCCACATCACCTTTTGCACTCGAGGCGGATACCTCTTGTTTCATATATGATGGAGGCAGTCTATGCTAATAGACAAGCTTCGAGCTATTTCTACCACACTGCACACCGCACGCCTAATCTCCGCTGTGAGCAGCCGACGTCTTGAATATCAAACACGCTACCATAGTACGTTTTCGCCCTCTACATGCGGCGAGTGATGGCGATGTGGCGAACAACAACATTTCTGAAGGCGATAGGACTCAACGCTGTCCAATGCCCCGCCGTTGAGCTTTGATGTCATGCGGGATCCCTGCATGTGTGAGGGGCACTTGTCAACAGCTTCCAGATTGACTTCGAAACAAAACTTATGAAATTCTGCATCACAAACACTCCTTCACAATCTTTACCAAGTTCGCAACGAATACCCTATTTGATCGACCATATACCGAGACAAACCACAATCATGAGCGTCAAGGAAGTCCAGACGAAGCCATACGGCGATCAGAAGCCTGGAACATCTGGTCTTCGCAAGAAGGTACGTGTCGGAGCAACCACAACCGTCTGAAGCATTGCGATGTGCTCCACGATTGTTGAACAAATTCATTGAGGACGACATTAATGATGCGCTCTTACAGGTCAAGGTCTTCCAACAGGAGAACTACTCCGAGAACTTCGTCGCTTCCATCATCCAGTCTATCCCAGAAGGTGCCGATGGCTCCTTTCTCGTCATTGGCGGTGACGGTCGCTACTGGAACCCAGAGGTCACTCAGCTTATTGCTAAGATCGGTGCTGCATACGGCGTAAAGAAGCTTCTGATCGGCCAGGACGGCATACTTTCAACGCCAGCGGCATCACATCTCATCCGTATTAAGAAAGCAACTGGCGGTATTCTCCTCACAGCGTCACACAACCCAGGTGGTCCAGATGAGGACTTTGGCATCAAGTACAACTTAGCAAACGGTGCACCTGCTCCGGAAGGCGTGACCAACGAGATTTACGAGTTCAGCAAGAGCATCACTTCTTACAAGATCACCGATTTGCCAGACATTGATCTGAAGACGATTGGCACACAGAAATATGGGCCACTTGAGGTCGAAATTGTGCACAGCACAAAGGACTACGTGGACATGCTCAAGGATATCTTCGACTTCGACCTCATCAAGTCCTTCCTCAAGGAGCACTCCGACTTCAAGATCCTCTTTGATGGCCTTAGCGGTGTGACTGGCAACTACGGTATCGATATCTTCGAGAAAGAGCTTGGGCAGAAGGGAAGCACACAGAACTGCGAGCCGAAGCCAGACTTTGGTGGACACCACCCAGACCCAAACCTCGTCTATGCCAAATCGCTGGTCGACCGTGTTGACAAGGAAGGCATTCACTTTGGTGCTGCATCGGACGGTGATGGTGACCGCAACATGATCTACGGTGCCAACGCTTTCGTGTCACCAGGTGACTCGCTCGCCATCATTGCTCACTACTCCGACCTCATCCCATACTTCAAGAAGCAGGGCGTACACGGTCTTGCTCGGTCCATGCCTACATCTGGTGCTGTCGATCTCGTTGCAAAGAAGAAGGGTGTTGCTTCATACGAGGTGCCAACGGGCTGGAAATTCTTCTGTGGTCTCTTTGACTCAGATAAGATGAACATCTGTGGTGAGGAATCGTTCGGTACTGGCAGCAACCACATCCGTGAGAAGGACGGGCTGTGGGCCATTGTTGCTTGGTTGAACATCATTGCCGGTGTTGGCCAGCAGAAGGGTGAAACCCCTTCGATCAAGAGCATTCAGCACGACTTCTGGAACACATACGGTCGCACTTTCTTCACTCGCTACGATTACGAGGGCGTTGACAGTGAAGGCGCCAACAAGGTGGTTGCTCACATGACAGACCTCATTACCACCAAGAAGGGCGAGTTCGTCGGCAGCACCGTGGCTGATCGCAAGGTTGTCGAGGCAGATGATTTCAGCTACACTGATCTCGATGGCAGTGTGAGCAAGAAGCAGGGTATCTATGTGAAGTTCGACGATGGCAGCCGCATTGTCGTTCGTCTGTCGGGCACTGGTTCATCTGGCGCCACCATTCGCCTCTACGTCGAGAAATACGAAAGCGACTCGAGCAAGTACGGCCTTGACACGCAGGTCTACCTCAAGGACAACGTCAAGCTCGCGACCGACCTTCTGAAGCTGCAAGAGTATGTCGGACGCACCGAGCCGGATGTCAAGACATAAACTCTTGATGCTGTAGAAGAGATGAGCTTTGATACGTTCCAGCGAACATACGCATGCGGGCATGAGCAATGCGAAGAATGATGTGTAGATAGTGAAAGCTATACAGAAGCCAGAAAGAAAGCCTGTACCAGCATACAACGATAGTGCCAATGCTGGTCTCATTGGCTGCGGTGCCACGGGAGCTAGCGGACGTGCAAAAGCTGTCCAGCTTTCTGTGAGGCAGCATCTTCACTTGGCGGCCTTGTCCACTAACATAGGAATTTATATACATATATATATATACATCAAAGCGCGGGCACCAAGAAAGCAGGGCCTGCTCATGAGATCGTCAAGCGCTGTAAGTCTGGAAACCAAAGGACGCACACGCATATCACCAGGTGTTTGCGATCGCTCCTGCATTTTCTTTCTCCTTGTTAATCTCTCGCGATGAACCACGACTTTAGCGCATGCGGCATCCGTCTTGACAGCACAGACATGGGACATCATCTGTGAGAGAAGTCGTATGGCATGTTGGGCTCATCTCAATGGTTGCAGTTGCTGATCTGAGTGATAGGAAGCACTCCATAGGACGGACCATGATCACGGATATCAGGCATGGGGATTCAGCGATTTGGTGCTCACGTGCAGAAGTATGCGCAACGCGGTAGTGTACTGGGAAGTACTGAGAAGCCTGGAAATGCTATCGCGATCATCGATGGACCTGGCTTGGCGCATCATATCTACTACGGGCTTTGCCGCAAGGATTCGGCCAGTTCGAAACCGATAACGTATGCCGATTGTGCAGCTGCAGCGGTGTTATGGCTGGATGATCTTCGATCGATAGGGTTCTCCGTGTACGTTTGCTACGAGACTGCTCGTGGGATCGTCCTCCTTCTGACACGCCCGCAGCCATGCCATCCTGTTTGACGGTACATTGCCCGCGTCCAAGAAGGATGTTCGAATAGGTCGACTGCAATCCTACGTCGACCGCTTGCAAACTTACAACCAACATGTTGGGAGCGGCGTCCCTGCGATGACAGGCCGGGCGAGGCAGCAGCTTCCACCTCCACCTTTTCTGGTCTTTGCGATTGTTGAAGAACTTTTGCAGAGTGCTGACAACTGCAAAGTGACATGTGTAGTGCCAGGCGAAGCAGATCCGTACTGCGTGGCTGCAGCACAGGCTGTTGCTTCAGAGCACAGCAACGCGCCCGTTGCAATTTTCTCGGACGATGCAGATCTGCTTGTGTATCAGCTCAGTGAAGGTACAAGTGTCGTGCCGTTCCGAGATCTACATGAAGCAAAGGCTGGTGATGGCAAAATCACCTGGACTGGCGACCAGTACTTGCCTGCCCAGATTGTGCAGCGAGCCACCGTGACGCTGACAGACCTGATCAAACCTGCTTACTACATGTCTCTCGACCCGCATTGCACGCTCGATACGGCCTTTCTCAAAGTCAAGAAGAGCGACCCTACCAACGAGGCAGGCTATGTGGACTTTGCACAAGCGTTCTCCACTAGTAAAGAGGTCCAAACATGGTCGGGGATGTGGAGCGACAGTGTAGACAACAAGCTGAGATCTCAGCTGAACGCCCGCGACTCCAGAGTATCAGAGTTGATTCACGAAGCACAGCTGTTGAGCTCTGCTACCGAACAGGGTGCTCTCAGGATGTACCTACCTTTTCAATTCGAGCACACTACTCGCAAGACAGCCTGGACAGTCGGCAGCGATCTCCGCACTCTTGCCTACTCTGTGCTGTTGCATAGCATTGGCGTGGACACTAGCATACAAGAGTACCGGCGAAGTGGTTCCCGCATCGCGGCTACCCTAATTGAGCTCTACTCTCGAGACACAGCAAAGACACGATTGGCCGAATTGGCAACATACATCAGAGACGCCTTGGCATGGGCAACGGAACATACAGAACTACAAGGGACGGACGCCTGGCGATATTTGTTACTTCAGCACACCCTCTGCGAGACAACATCTGACGGCTATGCGCTTCCGACGACCGCCGAGGCCATCCACGTCGTGACCAACCGTGGAGAGCGAAACTGGAGCTTAAGACACCTTGCAGCGCAATATGAGGCCGCTTACTACTCCTTTCGGATACTGAAGCAAATCCTCCGTAGTATTGTCAAGGACCATGAAACTGAGTCTGCCAGAGAAGTTTCCGCTACCACACAACTGCTGGAGTGCTTGGGGAGCCTGCCGCGCATCGCCGTCTTCTTTGGTGATGGCCATGCGAAAGAGCAGACATGGCAAGAGATTTTGAGTAATCTGCTCTTGACCCTGAAGCCCGAAGATGCAGAAGATCGTCCTAGGAAGCGGCGGAAAGCATCAAAGAAGTCGAGGGAATCCTCTGACCATAACACAAGCCAGCGGCTAGCGCAAAATCCTTTCGCTATGCTTGCAGAGAACTGAGCAAGACCAGGCTGGCATGTTCCACGAAGGACGTTGTCGAAAAGCACGACCGAAAGGACGACAATGTAAATCGAGGTGGGGTTTTGTGGAGCTGTATGTCATCGCTGCTTAGGTCTGTATGTTAGCACACTTATGCTCGAAAGCTCACCTTCTGTAAGGGTCTCAACGCTCGACTGTGTCAAAGTAAGTGAAGTCTATTCTGCTCGGCAGCTGCATGGTCAAGTGTAAGTACGATAATTCGGGTCGTGACATCGTCGTTTGCATTATGCCGCAATTGCTACATGTATGCAGAAGTCGCAAATGTCGCATAATAGGTTTCTCAAGTCGTCGTTTCAGAGAGTCGAGTTGTGACAATATTCCTTGGCCGAAAGTGATGTCGCCAGACGCCATACTCCACGCTGATACCGCATTCCCATAATCAAACAGACCGTAAAATTTGTCTCCATCTTATACAAATCATCGCTTCTGTCGCGCGAGCTCTTCTCGTACACTGCCGCCACTTGCGCGCCACCACACATCTGCGCCCCATCGAATCATTCGCTCGCATGCTGCTGTAGGTCCATCGACAGCTGGTCGAACATCAAGATAGAAGACGGGCTCTCCAGTAGGCTCCGGTGGTCCGCTATAGTAGTCGATGACATAGCGGAGCTCCTTCTTCTGGCCACCGGGACCTTGTCGTTCTACGAACTGCATACCAGTCAGCTCATCATTTCAACCCGTTCTCCGGATCCGCCGCGAATTACCCAATCATGCCTATCGAAGGGCGGATTATCCGGAAACTGGCTCGGCATAACCTTCGACATCATGCTCAATATCCTTGCCTTAGGTGTAACATCGTTCGGTCTCCCTTCAAACCGCAGAAGACTCGGCCCGGGGTCCAATTCCTCTGCACTCTTTCTCTGCCTGATCTGTTCTCTCAACTGCATCATCGTATAGCCCTCCTCACCCTTGGCGCATCTCTCCCACCCTTTGCCAAGACCCTCTTTGAACCGTCCCTCCCAGCCTTTGATCTCCTCCCAAGCGCCTTCGTTAAGGAAGTTGTGTACTGCAACCATGCTCTCAACATGTTCAGCGGGGGTGTCAGTATATCCTTTCCGGAGCATGGCATTGTACATTTGCTGTGGGGAGGGGTATTCCCATGTCCCCTGGCCGTCGCCGCGGGGTATAGTTGATGCTTCGCGGTCTCGGGGCAGGGCAATCGTCTGTTCAGTAGCTTCGCGCTGGTTCGATATGGACTCGGGCATGTAGTTCAGAGGGTTCAGCTTGGAGATGTAGCTGGGTGAGGGGTTGGAGGGCTTGGGCCCATCGTGTTTGACGGGGCAAACGCTAGGTCTTTCGGGTTGAGGAGGCTTTGGTGAAAGTGCTGAAGCGGTCTTGTTGTGCATGGGACATGATGGTGGTGGTTGCGCATTCGTATTGGATGGTATGGGATGAGGTGTAACCGGTGTTGAAGGTGCTGTATCTGCCCAGAACCAGCCCATTGTGCCAAATTTACCGTTTTAGAAATGAAGGTTGTCGTCGTACTACTGCAGGAGCATAGCAATGTGAGGGAGGCGACTACAGAAACTGTGCAGGCAAGTACACCAGATCGTTGACGTAGCACGGGCCTCCTTCGGTTAGATCCGATTGAGTGAAATGTGCGGCAAGAGAGCTGATCCGATCTCTGCCGACAACACCTCCAATCCTCGCCGATTCGTCTGCCAACATCTGTATTTGCTTTGCACATTGTAGAAAGGACGAAAGCACAATCTTACATTTGATTCAGATTTCACAGCGATGGATGGTAGTAAGGACAGTAGATACATGGACTGTCTCATGGCACTGCAGCGCCCTTTGCGCTTCGTGTTCTTGCTATGCTTCAATTGTTCAGGTGCATCCAAAGCGGTCATGGCTAAGTAGGATGCACAAAGGTGGAGCGACGGCGATGAAATCGTGCAGGCGTCTTGGCTCGAGTCGTAGCAAGGCCGTTCAGATGCCTCTAGCAGCCAACGACTTCAGCTGGGAGCAGCATAAACTGGCAAATCATGCCTGATAACTGACTGGAATAATAAGGCGACAGCGCCACCTTCAGGCAAGCGAGTGTGGCTGTTCATGGGAAGCGGTGCGCGAGCATCCATATCTCTCCTTCGAATGATTGTTTTCTGGCAACACGCTTGGGTATAACAATACAAAGAGGCAGCGAGGTCCAACACGACCTTAGAACGGAAGGCCTGCGACGAAGACGAGCGCGAGGACAGTTTGTCATCTTGTGGTCGTACAATCCGTGCGCTGGATGCTAGAATCGTTAGTCATCAGAACTTGTGAGCGGGAAAGGGTGAATCAGTCCGCCGGCGCAGAATGTGGTCGTCAACACATAGGGTCACGGTGTCCATAGCTGTGAGTATTTGTGTTGTCAGAGAGAACTGCTTCATCGATGGCATGCGAGCGTGGACTCCGTCGAATCGCTTCTGGACTTCTCTGTGGCGTCGGCTGCGAGCACGTCCTTGGCCCGGTATTCTATCTTGACACGAGGCGTTGTGGCAAGGTTCGTCCATTGGACAGCATCGCGTCGTAGCGTCAACGAGGCGAACGGGTCCGCTGCGGGGCGAACGGGGCGTTCCGATCTTGCCTGCATCGAAGGGCCCTGAGCAGGGGAGGAGCGACCGCCCACCTGTTGACCCCTCGCACCTTCTTCCACCAGTTGACTTACTACTTCAACCCGCTTTCTTTAGCAACACAACAAGCACAATCTCGGAAAAGTGCAGGCCCGCATACAACACCTCCACCCACTAAGCACATTCGTTGCACACGCTGCAAGTGCGCGCAAAGAGTGAGTTCGAACGTGTCCCCAGCTCTCCACCGGAAAGTGCTGCTAAATCCTGCTAGCAACAATGTACTTCACGCCAAATGCCACTGCCAACTTGGACCCCGATCCGCAGCCTCCAGGAAAGAACAGTGGTCACGATCCTCATCCGCGCGATCCGCCCAATGGTAAATGGCAAGCTTCATGCAGCAAGGGATGAACGAAGCATCTCAAGAAATCATGGTCTCGTGACACTGGGCATTCGTCACAGCGCAGGGCAATGCTGACGATGCGCTGAGTGCACTATTGAACGACATTCACGATTTGTGCCTTCCTTGCAAGCTCAAGCACACGCGTTGAAACGGCAGTGTCTTTGATGCGCTATGTAATCAATGAGGCCAGCTATCAAAGTCAAAGCTTCGCAACCTCACGGCTCAGCGTGTATGCCCAAAATGACGCGCGGTGGCTTGTGCAGCTCATGCAGACAGTAGCTGCCGAGGGGGCGTCACTGGGCGCAATTCTTTGAGGCCGCCCAGACCTTCCAGCTCCTGGTCCCTTTACACATTTCGTATGCTGTAGCCTGCGTCTCTCCGACACAGTATCTGGCTAGCTCAACAGCCAAGCGTTCACAGCTTTATGTGCTTCGCAAGCTGTTGCTCATCTTGTCCAGCGAAGTTTAACAGACTGCAATGTTTGCCACCATAAGTTGGCAGCACGAGCTTGAGGCTTATCGATACTCGCCACTTGATCTCGCGGTACAAGAGATAAGATTGGTCGAAATATTACCAGGCTTCGCAGAGGACGATATCCACCTGAGGATCCACCACGAGCCGCAATCCCCCAACACCATTCCTGACGATCAGATACCCTTCACCTCGAAAGAAGAGCTTCAGAAAGGTCTCCCGAAAGAGTGGAGAGTTCGCGAAACCATTCGAGGTCGCTTCTTGTTCGAACGAGACCGAACCTACGAGCCATGCGAACCATACGAAGTCTCCTGGAGACATCCTCTGACTGGCGTCGAGCATCGCAATAGCAGGCAGGTATTGCGCACTGGCCGTAGATATGAAGCATTGTCGCATGTATGGGGTACACAGGGTGGTGAAGTTGCGGCCTTCGTGGAGACGACAGAACAAGGACATCCTGGCTTCGCGTTGAAGCGCCTGAAACTACGATCTGGACTCGCGATAGCACTGCGTCATCTGCGTCAAACTACTGAAGGACGCTGGTTGTGGATCGACGCGCTCTGTATCAATCAGGAAGATCTCAGTGAGCGTGCTCATCAGGTTCAGCACATGGGACGAATTTACAGTCAAGCTGACAGAGTCCTCGTCTGGCTCGGTCGTGAGCACGAAGACAGCACACTCGCAATTTCAATTCTCAGTTATCTTGGGAAGCAGGTGGAATTCACCGACAATGGCACGTGGCGAGTCAATGCTCCTGGCTGCGATCTGCCCACCTGGACTCGCGCACCGATACGCTTGCCTTACGATGACAGAATGTGGTTGTCAATCATTCGTCTTGTGCAGCGTCCGTGGTTCTCACGTCTATGGGTCTGGCAGGAGGCGAAGCTCGCAAGCGACACATCTATAATCCAATGTGGCGATCAGGAGATCTCTCTTGACCTATTTGGTCGCGCGGTGTGGCTGGCCGCTGTCAAGGTATCATTCTGGCGTGACGAATTCCAGGACATACTCTTCAGCGCAGGAGACGCTGTTCTGCCGCAGTTCGACTGGCCGTTCCTTTCAACTATGTTCAATTTAGGTCAGAAGAGATGCTTAGATCCAAGGGACAAAGTGTACGGCGCTCTTGGCCTAGCACCGCAGCCTCTAGCCATGAGGATATTTCCCGACTATGAGTTGTCCCTGGCAAATGTATACAAAGATGCATGCGTGGCACTAGCGGCCACGACCAATCGACTTGATTTCCTGCACGCATGTGATCTCGCATCGAGAAAGATTGACGGGCCAAGCTGGGTGCCCGACTGGTCCATATCGTCGCTACGTACACACAGATGGCTACAATGCTCATGTCAAGCGAGTGGAACCTCTATGTCCTCGATCAGAGCATTGAGCGACCGGATGATTATCTTGGAAACTCGTGGCGTGAGATGCGGTATTGTCAGATCACTAGGTGACAAGTCGCCAGACCACCAAGGGGCTCTAAGTCCTACCATTGCCGCATGGCTTCCAGACGATGTTCACACAGCAATCTACGAGCCCACTGGAGAACCTTGTATTGACGCCTTCGTTAAGACCATACGACTTGGACTTTTACAGGAACGATTCCCAAAAGAGACAAGCTTCCCTTCCCTCGAGCGAGCCAAAAAGCTGCTTCAGAACCTTCTTGGTCGCTATGAGGTAGAAGAACGTGGAGCATATTCACAGCTGCAGCAAATGAGCGCAGAAGTGCTGCGACTCAAGGAGGCTCTGGGCAAGCACTTCCTCGCGACAGATACCGGTTATATTGGCATGACTAGCTGCTCGGTGCAGGTCGACCAAGACATCATTTGTGTGATCCTGGGCTGCCAGTGGCCGGTCATTTTGCGTCCAGAAGACGGCTACAACGACCGCTTCCGAGTCGTAGGAACAGCTTATGTACATGGTCTCATGGACGCCGAAGCTTTACTTGGTCCGTTTCAGGACGGCTGGGAAGTCCAAGTAGGTGCACATTCGGGATGGTATGGTGCCTATAGTTATCATAACAGAGATACGCTGGTCAACATTAGTGAGGACCCGCGCCTCGGTAAGCTGCCGGCCCACTGGGAGAAACTGGATGCTGTGCGGACTATGAACGACCCATTACATTTCGTGAGATACAGGGACAACAAGACACGAGATATCGTCAATGGGGATCCTCGACTGCGACCTGATGTCCTGGTTGCTAACAACGTCAAGCTCGAAGTCATCAAGCTAGTCTGACGCTACATCAGAGCTACAATACTTGTCGCTACGCACGTGCGAGAAACTATCGACACGGCGTGACACAACAATCGACCCTTGTATATATATCGGTCTACCGGCCATTGGCGCACATTGCAGTGCCTTCAGAAAGGTAATATATGCAACCCGCACCTGTGCTCGGACACTAGTAGGAAGTAAGCAAGCAGTCCAACCCGCTGCCCTTCGATTCCACCCACCGGACTGTCCCGATTGCAAGGCTCGCACTCTAAGTCGTATACGTAGCAGCAGAAGTTGCTGGTCTCTAAGTCGTATACGTAGCAGAAGCTGCTGGGCTCTGCGTCGTAGATTGTGCAGGTCTGCACTCAATTGCAGCAAACCTTTCACTTGGCAATAATTGGCAACATACATCAGCTCGGTAGAGGTCGCGGCAGAGCGGGACTTGGATTATTAAAGCTGCGGCTGCGCAGAGCACAAGTCCATAATGGAGAAGCTACGCACAACCGGAGGCGGGGTGCTGCATGATGAAATCTTCGGCTCTGGTCTCTCGGCATTGTACGCACCTACAACAGAGTAGGCCAGCAAGACAACTTATATGACAACTGCGCTCTGGTCCAGGCGGGTCTTGTGAGGTCGCCGATATGCTATCTTTGATCTATGCTCGGGCTGATCTGCTTGCGAGCAATGGATCGCCGCCACCGCTCATGACGCGGATATAATTGGGAGAACGTTTCCGCAAAAATCGCGGGCATGCGTATATCTCTACGGCTCAGCGTGGGTCGTAGGTGCCTTGATTGAGGTGACTCCAATAGTAATGCGTGAGCAAAATGTCAGGATCGTGGGCCATGAAGCCATGGCACAGATCTCGCGCTGTTGGCCTTTCGATGCTGGACCGATGATACCGAGGTTAACTAAGGCCTTGTATTGGATGGGGGAACAGTGTACCGCAGACGGAAATCCCGTGTCATGCAGTGACAGGCGACAAGGGCGGGAGATCGTACACAGAATGCACGTGAAGTGTGATGGAATTGAAAGGGCTGAGCATGCCAGATTGGGCGCACTCGCGGCCATATCTGTGCAGTATATCTCTCTTATCCGTCCTTCGGGTGTACCGGCGAGATTGCATCCTCCTGAGATGATTTCGATGACGCTTTCTCATCTTCTATCTGATCATGTTCTCCTGCCCTCAACTCGAGACTTTTCTCCGCGTCCGTGGCATTTACTGCTTCCTGGTCGTCATGCCCATGATGATGTTCGTGACTGTCGTGGTGGTGGTGGTGGTGCTGCTGCTGCTGCTGAGCTTTCTCTGCATTTCCATCGTTGATCGTAGCAACTCTTTCACCTGTGTCGTTTCGTCGTAAAGTGCTTCTTGGCTCAGCTGCCTTGCCATCCGCGCTAGCTCTATTCCTCTTCAAAATGCTGTACCCGCCGTGCCAGCCAATCCAGCCTTCCTCCCAAGGTCCTCGGGCTAGTGTGATGAGCAGCGCCATGCCGATGGCTCCAACGCTGTAGCTACCACTAACACGCCAGCCACCACGCTGGTACAGACTGGCACCCACTGATGTTCCTGTCAACTGTCCGGCGAAAGTCCAAACCATATACGCAGTGTTAACGCGATTTCGTCCCTTGGGCTCAACAGTGAATATCGCAGAGCGGTTGGCAATTTGCGATATCTGCATGCCAAAATCGTTGAAGATGGCCTGGATGATTGGTCCAGCAATGGTGAATGTACCAGTATAGGTCCCTATACACACTCCAAGCATGCACCAGAGCATGCCGGTGAAGACTGTGAAAAGCGGTACAAAGCGGTCGGTGATATGCTTGGCATAGAACGGACCAGCGCACATACTCGCTATGCCGATGAGAGCGAACAGGCCTATGACGACCGGATCGTAGTTGTATGGCGGTCCAGCAAGCAGGAATGTCAGAGTCGTCCAAAAGTTTGTGAACGTCGACGAGGCAAAGAATGCCACGAAACAGGCCTGCACAAGCACGGGATGCCTGAAGAACATGGGCACAACAGACCACAGCATCTTGAAGTAGTTCAGACCTCCAGGGTTTGTCGACGGATAGTCCGGCATAAAGAGCCATAGCAGAGCAAAAATGAGATACTGCAGCCCAACGGACATCCAGTATATCGTCCGCCAGGAGGTGTACTGCGTGACGATGCCAGACAGCAAACGCGCCAGCAGAACTCCAAGCATAAGTCCACTCGTGACAACCGACAAGGCGGCCGCCCGCTTGTTCGGTGGGGCAAGATCGGCTACGAGCGGCAACATGAGCTGAGGTGTAACTGTCATCAGTCCCGTCACGTACTGAATGCCTTGGAAGACTCGAACATTGCTAGTCGTTGGCAACCCAATGCTACCTATCGTCAGCCTCTTTTTTTGTTCTTTTGTCTCATCCGCGCACGTTACGATACATACCATACTGTCGCCGTGAGAAACACCAGCGTCAACACAAAAGGTCTCCGTGGCAACAGATCTCCTAGTGGGCAGAGGAACAGCAGCCCTGTGGCATAGCCAGCTTGCGCCAGTGTTGGAATGTTCGCCACCTCACCATAGCTCACGCCAAAGTCCTTTGCTAATATGTTTAAGATTGGATGGTTGTAGTACAAATTGGCAACCGTGAACGCTCCAGCAAATCCAAACATGATGTTATGCCAGATATTGAATTGTGGGGGATTGTCTGGATTCCACCTGACGTTCGGCGGACACCAGTATACCGTGTCGTATACTCGCGTCCATAGTTCTATCGATCGTTCAGCAGCCTGTTCATGATTTGACCCGTTGACGTCGGCATCTACGCTGCTGCTGGACGAATGCTTTGAATCTGCCGGAGTCGGCTGCTTCTCGTTGCCGCTACGAGGCCGGGATGCACGATCGATTGCCGGATCTGGTTCGTGACGAGGATCATGGTTGGAGGCAGTCATGACTGCGAAACTCTATACAAAGACTTCTTCTAGTACTACGTACGTACATACCATTTCTTCAATATCAAGCAGAGGACATGACCGGACCCCGAAAGTCTGCCAAATCGATACGGAGGTACGTAGGAGATACGGTGGCGAGCCGAGCAAATGGCGAATGCACCGTCAACGCTAGTTCTACTGCATGTCGAAGTGCCGGACATCCGTGCGTCTAGTTCTAGTGTTTCGCCAATGCAGATCCCTTTTGGCCGCATCTGGCATTTTAGCCGCTCGACTTCACTTCACTGTGCTGTCACCTCCTGCAGAGCTGGCCTCAAGACTTCCCCAACGGTCGCTGAGCGTTCAGTCCTCACTTGGCGGCAAGATACGACGGCATGGACCGCAACGTCATGTCAACATGTGACAAGACCGGCCAGTATGAAGATTTCGGACGAGTGCGAGTACTTGGTTCGGGATGTAGTGCTTCTAGTTGGTGCCCGATCAGCGTTCAGTGTCTACAATGTGCCTCCCAGCCAAGCAGAGGTCGCGCATGATTGTGCTCATAGTGTCCCATAACCCAGCAGCCTGTTCGTGGCGCATGTAGCGTTTTTTTTTTGATCCTAACGGCTTTGCTGAAGCGGCGAAGTTAACGTAAAGGACCGTGACACTGATATCGAGAGCTGCTTCTCGCTTGTCCAACATGCCGAAAAGATCAGCGCGACCCAGTGTAGAATGATCCTGACTTCACTACCGCCTGACCTTCGCAGATATGAATACGCCGACCACCAATTCAGCTGCCCCCAGGAAAGGCACAGCAGCACAGAAGCGCAACAATAAGAAGAAGAATTCGCCAGACAAGTTCGACCCTTCTGCTCAAAGTGCGAGTACTGGCAAGACAGTCACGAAGCCCACGGTGGCAAAAACCGCAGACGTAACTAAAACAGTCGCGAAAAAGACCGCAGTCATGAAGGCGACCTCGCCTAAGAAGAATGTGCGCCCCAAGCTGAAGACCGCCGACAGTGCGATCACACTCCAAGCTGTCAGTCCTGTCAAGAAGGCCAAACACAACCGCTCATACTCCAGCCCGGGCAAAAAGCTCCGACCAAAGAACGGCATACTCTGCCGATCCTACCTCCAGGGCCGCTGTGAGTATGGCGACTCCTGTCAGTTCAATCACGAGCAGCCAAGCAATAACAGTCCTGTACCGAAGTTCCTTCCAGCAAAGGCAGCGACTGAGCACGGCGGCAGCCCGTCAAGAACATCGCACGCCCACGACTCCTTTGCCTGCTATGGCTGCGGCTCTGCTGCTAACCACAACCTCCTCGAGTGCCACCGAGCCAACGCACCACATCGCCCGCAGTTGCGCTTCGTCATCCCCGATCTCCACCCTCTCCACTACCAACACCCTCCTGCTCAGCCGACTCACGACGTCGCGGCAGTCAGCCGCATCCTCGCTGACGATGCGCAAGTCGAGCCATTCGAGGAAGAGGACTTCTTCCAGTCACTCGCGGAAGTGAACAGCGACGCCTTCACCGAGTATCGCATGCACGGCAAGCTGTCGCACGATATCATGGCGGATCTTTTGTGGCATGCTCTCGTGGTGAAAGGCGCTGCTGCGGATGTGCTGAACAAGGCGGAGTATACAAGGAGGGCTGAGGATTATGAGAAGGCCGAGTCGTTGAGAGAGCTTGGGGAGGAGATTATGGCTATGCCGGGAGTGGTGATGAACGAACCGATTGGAGATGTGGTCGTGGATTTCAAGCGGATGGTGATCAAGGTCTGATGATTGCATAGTTCTGTGAATATGCTGCGCGCGAAACAGTATGGCATGTCTTTGTGATGGCGGACTGTCACCTACCTCATCGGGAATAATATTGCGAGCGATCAATATCCAGCTTCATGTTGTAGTAGTAAGGCAGGAGAAGAAGCTATCTTCGATTCAGGGAAGTGTTCATTGGAACCTCAAACCAACTCGTGCGCCTCGCTCAAAATACTGATCCAAACATGCACTGCGCCAGCTCATATCCTACTCCTTCCCTGTCGCTAGGTGAAACTCTTCTTCTCCTTAGTCGGACTCTCCAAGCTAAACTCTGCCGAAAATAAGCTCTCCCATCCGGATTTCTTCCTCGCCGGCGATACCTTATTCAACGTAGGACTCTGCGGTTCGAGGTGCCGCTGCAGTGAGCGAACTGACTTCGACGGCGATTTTGATCTAGCGCGTGCCTTACTAGGTGATGTTTCACGACCTGATGAGCCAGGATGCTGTGGAGTAGCGGAGACTCTGCGAACCTATGGAATACGTCAAAAGTCTGTCATAGGATCATCGAAGTCCTCGAGCGCATCTCGAGCAGTGCCTGAGGGAAGTTGTTGGAGTGTACCCACCGGTCCATGCTGTGCTGATGAAGGTTGTACAGCTGTTGTGAGCGTCTTGTCGGTACTGGTAGATGCGTTGGTCATAGTGGAGTCACTAGTTGTCACAATACCCAAGCCGCTGCCTGCTGGAGCGGGAGGTGGTCGCATGGACTGCTGCTCGACCGAGCTGGCTTTACTCTCCGATCTTTGTCGTTGCCCATTAGCATCTACTGCCACCACAGAAGCGTTTGTCGGGGTGGTAGACAGATTCACACCCTTCTTTGAAGTCGAGCTACTGCGACGACTATCCAAGCTCTTATTAAGATGCTTGCTGGCATCATCACCTTTGCTGCTCCGCTTGATACGAATACTGCCTTTCGCGTCAACGTTTGCGGCTGCGACAGTGCTCTTTCCAAGTCCTGGTGTGGTAGGTGCACCACCAGCACCTCGCTCTTCGACTGCGTGAACCATCCACCATGTCAAGCCATCGGACAAATCGAACGGATTGTCATCTTCAATTCTCACGGACGATGGCGCATCGCTAGCCTCGCCAAGACTCCTATGGTCCGGCTGCTGTGATGCCCGCTGACCACTCAAATCGACGACCTTCTGCTCCACACGCTGGATTCTGGCTACGATGAAATCTCTCGTGCCAAGTCGCATGCCTTCCCGCTCTGCTAGGAAGTAGTGCGGACATCCAATATTGAAGGCAGCCCAAGCACCCTTGACTTGTCCACCTCTCGTGGGTAGGAAGAGTGCAAGATCGCCTTCCTTGAAGTCGCGCACTGCAATCTTGGCATGTCCTTCGCCCCTCAACTTAACAGCTCGCTCTTTATAGGCATCAGCACGCTTCGTTGATTCTTTGGCCTCCTTGCTGTACTTCTTGGCTGTATACTCAAAATCTTTGACACGCTTGGTGACAGCATCGGCGAAGATGTCCAGATCAAAACGAGAGATGTGGTTTAGAAACGCTTCGTACTGGGCAGTCTCGTCTTCCATGCTCTGTGCATCAGGCCAGTGAAGCAGGCGAAGGTCCGCCGCAGCTTCAGTATCTGCGTTCGAGGATTTTCGTGTCGGTGGCGGCGAGCTGACAGACACTTGTCTGCTCATCTGGCCGTGAGGATCGATAATGGTGGTGCTAGCAGCCATCTTGGAAGCACGCTCAATCGTCATTGTGTCACCTTGGTAGGATATCACAAGTCCCAAACGCTCGAGTAGTCTGCCCAGCCGTTGGTTCTGCAAGTACAGCTTTTGCGAGACTTCTTTCGCACGTTCAGCACGCTTTGTGAGACACTCTGCAGTCGTTTCGGCTGTGCTCTGGTTCGTCTTGTGCTTCTTTTGCAGTCGGAAGAGTTCCACATCGAGGCTGTTGATATGCGACTTGGCCTCTGCGAGTTCAGAGGAGAGCTTCTTCACTTCGTTTTCCTCGTCCGTAAGTCTTTGTCGAAGTACTTCGGAGCCTGTTTCTCCTTCAGCGAATTTGCTGCGCAGCATGTGCAGCTGCTCCTGCTCGTCGCTGAGTTGCCCTTGAAGCGACTTCGCTTTGGCTTCCTCAGCTGAGAGTTTCTCTTTTGCTTGCCGAACTTCGTCCTCGATGTCACTGTATCGCTGATCGGCATCGGCAAGTTCGCATTTTTGTCGTTCGTTGCTGCTCCACAAAGACTGATTCTCGCTCTTGGCGAATGCGACCGCCTCTGCGAGATCTTTTGCGTGAGCCGCAGACCGGTGAGCGAGTTCTTCAAGCGCTGCGGAGATACCCAGTAAGCCACCAGGTGTCTCTGCATCAGGTGCGAGATGTGCATGGGCGGTAGCAAGAGATTGAAGATGTTCTGCCTCTGTTTCGCGCTTCCGCTCTTGCTCCATCCTCACCTTCTGCAACTCTCCCTCGGCCTGCGCTTTGACAGCTTCGGCGATCTGCAGTCGACGTTCCAGAACATTTCGAGCATCGTGTTCTGTCGCAGCTCTTGCGGCATGGCCAGCAGCATCCTCCTTCAGCCGGGTGATCTCTTCGTCAGTGACGTCCTTGCAGCCAATCAGACGTTCAACTTCATTCTCCGCCTCTTCGAGCTTCTCCCTAGCTTCCGCCAGGTCGTTCTCAAGACTGCGTCGTTCTTCAGCGAACTCTTTACCCTGCGCCTCCATGTTCTCCATGAGATCTTTCTTAGTCGATGTGGCTTCCTCGACTTGTTTCTGAAACTCAGCATCAGAGTTCTTGCGCGTGGTCATCTCATCCTTGTATGACTGCAGCTCAGCTTCGAGGTCCACCACACGCTTCGCAAGTCGTTTCTCTTCGAAGACGGGGGTCACGACTGATGGTCTGCGTTGATTCGACATCGAATTATGGCGCGATGCATGATCAGATTGCTGTGGTGTAAGATTGCCGACCGGAGTCGGCACCTGCCGCGATACGAGACCATCACTGTTCGGTGTGAACATGTCGCCAGTACTCGCTCGGGTGGCTTGAGTGGAACGATGAAGAAGATCTTCGAGCTTGCGCACGCGACTTTTCTGCGCTCTAAGCTCCTCCTCAAGTCTTATGTTGCTGTCCCGTAAACCCTTGTGCAGCTCGTCGCCACGAAGCAGGAGAGAAGTGTCGCCAAAGGCAGCTTCATGCATGCTCCCGTTCTTGAAAGCTCGGGCATGCTTTATCTGCTTGCGTGTCGGTCTGTCCAGATCTTTAATTGCCTGATCGATTTCGTCCGTGACCGGTCCTTGTCCATATACATCCAGTAATGTGTTCAGATATTCTGCCAGCTCGTCTCTTGTAGTCATAGGCCAGCTACCTCCCTCGTTTTGCAGACTCAATTCGATGCCAAGTACGCGACCTTGAACAACATCGGGCGGCACGACATCCTCTACTGCTCGCATCCATTTCTTCCGCCTCTTATCTTCTTCTTCTTGGTACGTAGCGACCTCTTCTTGCAGCGTGCCAGTATCTCGCTTCATCTTGGCCACCCATTCGCGACGTCTGACAGACTCAACTAGCAGCTGGCCATAGACCGATGGCAGCCGAGAGACCAATGAGAGTGTCACAAAGCATTGCGTGTCGTCCTCCGGCAATATGTTTGGGTCTTTGATGTCTTGGTTCAGCTTCGCGAGCTGCGACTCAATGTCGGCAAGTCTGCGCATATGCTCCCTTGCGACGTCTGAGGCCGCGTCCCGCTGCTGTTTCCTGCGCTGGGCCAGCTCATTGATCTCGTTGCTGTAGTCCAACAGATTCGGGATATAGCTGCGTGTATGCAGAAGAGCCATCTTCGATACCTGTGTAAGATGCTGAGGCGCTCTGGGCAGTGCCTGGACGTGGTCAAAATCATTGCTCATCTTATGCGCCACGACCTTGATCTCATCGATGAGTGTTGCATGCTCAGCAGTGCTCTCGACAAGCGAGCGCTGGGCAAGTTGGTCGACAGCTTGTAGTAGCTCATCGCTATTCTTGGCGGCTGTATCCAGATCATAGCGCATATGATCCACCTTTTTGGCTAGGTTTGACGTCACCGCCCTCGCAGAAGATGCTGCCTGCTTTACCACGACCACATCGACGAAGCCTTGAAGAGTTGTGATGTGCTGCTGGGAGTTTCGTCTGACCCCAGAAGCTGACGACATAGGCTGAATGAAGCGCGTATACTCTGCTCTTGCCGGTATGTCTCGCAGACTGCCCAGATTGTGCTCCCAGTTATCTGCATGCGCCTGCTGGTCGTGCAAAACCTCGCTGGACCAATCTGCGACCGAAGCGTATTGCTTCTCAGCGCTCTTGATATGCTGCTGTAGACTCGCAACTGCCACGCCTAGACTCCTCTCAATGACAGACTGCTCATCCTGGTACCGTTCTGCCTGTTGCGCCCTGGCACTGCAGCCATCTAGGAGACTTGCCGCCCAGCTCTTCCTCAACCTGAACAGATTCTGCCATGACTGCAGCTCGTTTTGATTAGCTATGGTGTCCGGCGCTGCTCCTGGTAGGAAGTCATGGCTGTCGTCACTATCGATGGACTCCTTGGCAGGACTGGAAGCTTTCTTTCCATTCAACCAGCTCGAGTCAAATACGAAGAGCTCGCTTTCAGTCAAGAGTGTCTGTGCTCGCACCTGCTTACCCTGAGACGTGAGCAAGATCTGATGGCGCGGCTGCACGTTGGTCTGCGACGCGATCCATGAGCGCAAAGCGTCGAGAGTGGTGGTTGTGCTGGGATCGAGGTTCAGTCGCTGGCCAGTATGGCTGACGTTGACGGCGATCGACATGTGCTCCACCCGCCACAGTAGAGACAGTTTAAGACTATCATACAGTTGGTGGATCGATAGGGATTCCGAAGTGAAGATGCTTAGGAAGATAACTATCAGACTCAGATGCGTGACTACTTGACCTAGCTGCCTGACATGTGCACTCCGTCAGCTATGGCCGACTCGTGCGCTAGCCGTCATCCGCCGCATTAGAGCTAGCGTGATGCTTAGGTAATGGAGCAAGGGTCGTCTCCAGCATACATGTGTAACAGTCCTCTCAACTCTGACAAGGCTACTGTACTCGGACGCATGAGAGTAGCAGAGTCGCAGAGTCGCAGAGTAAAAGCTGGTTCGCTTCGTGTTCTCATCCTTGCTGCGCGACTTGTGTCTGAACTGCTCAGCCTAGTGGCAAGCTGTCATCACTATCGGTGGCATAGAAAGCAAGAGCGCGTCACAACATTGCGCTTCGAGAGGTAGGAACGACTCCCAAGCTCTTCCATCACCATATGGTATGACTGCATCATGGACGCGTGCGAAGAGTTTGCGGAGACTTATGCGGCCTGGCTCGACAAAAACACTGAAGAGCGATGCTTCACAGAAGCATTCGAAGTACCCACAATCGTGGGCATGCAAAGTGACAAAATTGGCGGTGGCATTGGCTCTACCAACGCCACATGCACGTACCTGTGCGGAAATTCGCTAGGTCTCCAGTACGTTACTCGGACGCTGTCCAACACTTCCGAGACGCGACTTGACTGACGTGCTTCCAGGCCAAAGTTGACCAGAGAATATTTGAACGACTACCTGAGCACTTGGGCTGAGAAAGGTAGAATATAGCGCGCGTTTCTGGTACATACCCTAACAATCTGCAGGGGTTACCGGCCACTTTCGCGATGTTAAGAACTCTGCTTTACCAAAGTGGCTGGACGCAGACGACGACCTCCGAGCTGACATGGCCAAGGTCGTTGGAGCGCAATCAAGCGAAATTGCAATGATGCAGACCTTGACCGCCAATTTACACCTCATGATGTGCAGCTTCTACCGTCCTAATGAAGAGCGCTACAAGATCTTGATTGAGGGCAAAGCCTTTCCGAGCGACCACTTTGCTGTCGAGTCACAAATCCGCTTCCATGGTCACGATCCCAAGGACGCTATGCTCTTCGTAGAGCCGATGTTCGAAGAAGCGCCGATCATTGATAACGAGACTGTGCTACGCATGATTGATGATCATGCACACGAGCTGATCATGGTTCTGCTGCCGGGCGTTCAATACTACACTGGCCAGCTTCTCGACATCGAACGTATCACTCGAAAGGCACAGAGCAGAGGTATTATCGTGGGATGGGACCTCGCTCACGCGGTTGGCAATGTAGAGTTGCGATTGCACGATTGGGACGTCGACTTTGCGGTATGGTGCTCATACAAGTACCTAAACAGTGGACCAGGAAGCATAGGTGGTTGCTTTGTTTCCGAGAAGCACACGCTGGTCAAAAGAGATGGCGACGACGATGGCATTCCCAAGTATCGGCCACGCCTTGCTGGATGGTGGGGATCGTCCAAAGACAGTCGTTTCACTATGGACAACGTCTTCAAGCCATTACATGGCGCGGCTGGATTCCAACTCTCAAACCCTTCAGTGGCCGACTCTGCCGCTGTGCGAGCCAGCCTGGACGTTTTCAAACGGACCTCAATGAAGGAACTGCGCAGCAGAAGCATTAAACTGACCAATTACCTGGAGCTGCTGCTAAAGCATTTGGTGAACGTCCATTACGCCAAACAGCGCTTCACCATTATCACGCCTTCCGAACCCAAGCAACGAGGTGCACAGCTCTCTATCAAGATACTGGATGGCACAGATCTTGATAGGGTAATGGAGCATCTTCAATACAAAGGAGTAGTGGTGGATGAGCGAAAGCCGAATGTCATACGTGTAGCACCAGCTCCGCTTTACAATACATTCGAGCATGTTAGGAAGTTTGTGCAGGTCTTTGCAGAGGCGTTAGAAGAGGTGAAACCGCCGCAGCCGAGGTAATTCAACACGATACGGCCAGTAGACGAGGAGAATGGCGAGTATATTTGGCAACGTAGCCACAAAGTGCCTCCAGGGCGTGACTGAGGGATCAATAGAATGCGACGGAGCGGGGAGTATGCCTATGTAGGGGCCGCAGGGGCCATAGCAAAGGGAAAGGCCGAGGTAGAGTGGCGCGAGGCTGACGAGAAGGCCAGGAAGCAGATCGAAGAGACCCATCGTGGGCTGGAGTAGGGGTTGCATGTTGGGCGCGTCAGGACCAGCAACAGCACGGAGCAGCATAGTCCAGTTTATAGCACACAACCTCCCTTCAGCACATCTGAAGGTTCGAAGTGCATACACGGATCATGTCAGATAGATGCGTCGGCAGCGCGCCAGCCTCTAAGGTCTTGTCTCTGCTAAACTTCAGTCTGTAGTAGCATACAACGGTACTCCAGTATATCTGACGATGCGAATCGCAACACGGTACGTAGTAGGGGGTAGTTTGTCGACGCGGCGCGGGAGCGTTTCCAGACCTTGTCTCGTTAGAACTACCACTAACCATTTCAGGAACTGACCGCGGTGGGCCTGCGCCGCCTTATCGTAGAGCTGCGCCGACCTCATTCGCAACCGTGCATGAACTGTACTCTCGAGCATTGGCTAACTTAAACCAGAACACCACCCTGTCACTTCCTCGCTTGCTGTGCTATGAGGGCACATGACCCGCGCGACTCGGATACGTAGATAACTTCCTCCTAGCACTCCAGGGCAGAGCTCAACCGCAACACTGGACGACGGAATGGCATCGCCGCCGCCGGTCGAAGACCAGGCACGGCTCTTGGAGGATGCACTCGGTGTAGTCAGACAACAGACGACGTCAATGCGAAGATGTCTGGAAACCCCTGGGAAACTCATGGATGCGCTGAAGTGCAGGTAGGAAACACACTTCTAGACACCAGGCAGCAAGCTAATGATATGCTAGCTCAACACTTGTATCGGAGCTGCGAACGAGCAGTCTGGGGCCGAAGCAATATTATGAATTGTACATGTCCGTCTTCGATGCGTTACGACACCTCTCGGTATACCTGCGCGAATCACATCCTGTCAACCACTTGGCCGATCTGTATGAGCTGGTACAATATGCAGGCAACATTGTGCCTAGACTATACTTGATGATCACTGTCGGGACAGTCTACATGAGTATTGAAGATGCGCCGGTCAAAGAGATCATGAAGGACATGATGGAAATGAGCCGTGGTGTACAACATCCTGTTCGAGGCCTGTTCCTGCGGTACTACCTTTCTGGCCAAGCGAGAGATGCACTTCCCACAGGAGACGGAGATGGGCCGGAGGGGAACCTGCAAGACAGCATAAGCTTTATCTTAACTAACTTCGTCGAGATGAATAAGCTATGGGTACGACTACAACATCAAGGACATTCGCGCGAACGAGAACAACGAACGAAAGAGCGGCAAGAGCTGCAATTGCTGGTGGGTAGCAATCTCGTGAGGTTGAGCCAGCTCGTGGACTTGGAAAGCTACAAGAACGTCATTTTACAACCTCTTCTGGAGCAAGTTGTGCAGTGTCGGGATGTGCTGGCGCAAGAGTATCTGTTGGAAGTGATAACACAGGTCTTTCCAGATGAGTTTCATCTTCACACACTGGATCAACTGCTAGCAGCGACCGCACGACTTAATCCGCAGGTGGACATCAAGAAGATTGTCATTGGCCTCATGGACAGGCTTTCGTCTTATGCGGCTCGCGAGGCAAAAACGCAAAGTCCTGAGCAACGGCAGAAGACCGAAGATGAGTCTGTTACAGCCCTGCTTGATATGCTTAAAGTGTCAGCAGAGGGTAGCGACAAGACGGCTCCGGAGGCAGCACAGAATGGCGAAAGTCCGCCGCCGCGAGAATCTACCGAGAGCACTGGTGACTCGAGCACACTTGCACCGTCAGAAGAATCCGCAGCGACGGATACTACAGCGGTGCCACATGCCAACGGAGAAGCCAAGCACAATGGTATTCCGGCTGATATCAAGCTCTTCGAGATATTCTACGAACAGGTCGTACACATTGTTGGCATGCAGCGGCTACCCATACAAGACATCACGCCTCTTCTTGTATCCCTTGTCAACCTGGCTCTCAACATCTATCCCGAGCGATTGGATTACGTCGACCAAGTCTTGCACTATGCGACAAAAGAAGTCGCACGTTTCCAGAACTCGGCGGACCTTCACTCGCACCAATCACAGCAGAGCCTCCTTGCTCTACTCCATGCGCCAGTCAAAGCATACTTTTCCTTATTTACAGCATTAGCATTGCCCAACTTCGTTCCACTATTCCAGCAGCAACCATACCCAACACGACGAGCGGTGGCGGGAGAAACAGCACGAAATATTTTACGGAACGAGACCAAGATCACAAGCCAAGCACATCTCGACGGCGTGCTATCAATATTGTCTGTTCTGATCAAGGAAGGCATGCAATCTCCGGGTGGCGTAAATAGAAGAGCTGTCATCGAGACTGAGGAGACAGTTGAGGAACAGGGTTGGCTCGCACGAATAGTGCATCTAATCAAGGGTCCCGACAATACGACACAGTTCAAACTTCTACAAACAGCGCGGAGCGCTTTTCAAGAGGGCAATGAGCGCACGAAGTACACGACGCCAGCGATCATCACACAATCACTCAAACTTGCACGAGCCTTCAAGCGAAGAGAACACCTCTCGAGTGACGACTATGGCGCACAATCATCGGCTTTGTACAAGTTCATTCTTCAGACACTTTCGGCGTTGTACACGCGCGTCTCTTCGCCTGGCGTGCCCGATCTAGCACTACGACTTTTCGTCGCGTGCGGACAAGTCGCCATTCAATGTGAAAGCGAAGATGTTGCATACGAATACTTCGTTCAGGCATTCACCATCTACGAAGAATCATTGACAGACTCTCGATCACAATTTCAGGCGATCTGCATTATCGCTGGAGCACTATCGGGTTGCTCCGAGCGGTTCAGCAGAGAGAACTACGACACTCTCATCACGAAAGCGGCACTGCACGGTAGCAAACTGCTCAAGAAGCCTGACCAGTGTAGGGCGGTATATCTTGCTAGTCATTTGTGGTGGGCCGTCGAGAAGGCCGAGAGGCCGGAAGCTGGTAATGTCAAAGAGGTAAGTGTACCCCAGCGACTGACGCCGATCTCAAGATACTGACAACTTCTCGCAGCCCTACCGGGATGGCAAGCGCGTGCTAGAATGCCTTCAACGTGCCCTCCGAGTCGCGGATGCTTGCATGGACACCGCGGTATCAGTTGAACTCTTCGTCGAGATCCTCAATCGATACGTCTACTATTTCGATCAAGAGAATGATGCTGTAACGACGAAATACCTGAACGGCCTCATTGAGCTCATACACAGCAATCTCAACACAACCGAAAACCTCTCCGGTCTGGAGCAACCGAGGAAACACTTCCAGAGAACGCTCGACTACATCAAGTCACGAGAATATGACGGCGTGGTGACGATTGCGAAGTCATAAAAAGGCATGGCTATCAGGCAATGGTCGCTGAAGCCGTGCTTGTTCGGAGGGAGTCGTCCCGTCTCAGGCTCAGGCAAGCTGTCCATGACCGTCCTCGGCTGCTGCCCTATAGTATCTACAAAGCTCCGGACCTTTTCGGCCATGATGCGGTGAATGGGAGGCGTATGCCTGAGCCCATATTAACATGGCAACATCGTGCGGACACTTGACATATCGGCAGAGTCCCAATCATTGTAACCTACGACGCGTGCGGACGGCGAATGATCATGTCCTGGTTAGGTATCCTCACGAGAAAATGTATTGCACTCACTGCATGCTCGGGGATTAGACACTCGCAGCATGGTGGCACTCGATCGCTGTATATAGGCTGTTTGAAGTATGGTGCACGTCGTGCGTCCTATTCACTTGAAGCTCTGTCTCTGCTTTTTCCACCGTGTCGGTCACTGTTCAGGACAGACATTGACAGTAGCTCATCAAGTGTACGTGTTAACAGGGAAAACATCGGGGTTGCATATGACTCGATCGTGCTCTGGCCCCAACGCACTAGAGAGCGAAGAAAGCCTTGGGAATTGACATTGTACTGTTGTGCGAGATTTTCGAAGCATCTGAGGGTATAGTCCTCGATCTGAAGATATCATAGTCGTCCCAGTAGTTTATCTAGTACGTTACTACAACCCTAACTTGTATCCGTCCGCATTGAGTTACGTGATCACGCCAACTCTGTTGTGGTTAGCTAAGTCGCGTCACGTTTCTCTAGCATACACACCATCAGTTGGCAGGTGACTGGATATGATGTAATTGATACAGCTGCATGCTCCGTCTGGCATTTGGCTAGGTAGCAGAACATCGACGTCTGGTAACGAGGGCTGTGCTGTGGCTGCAATCCTTTTCCAATTGGAACTAGTTGCAGTCGTTTCAGGTATAAGCATGCCATATCTCTTCGGTTGTAAAGGAGAGCCATCATGACATCAGATCAACTAGAAGTATCGACACTATCCTAGGCGAAGTCAAGCACCGACAAGCTTGTCCGACAGACAGCAAGCCATTTGCCTAGCACCACACTTTCCTGAGCCGCGATCACCGTGGGTCTTATCAAGTCTGGCATCAGTTACGGCGTCATTGCTTACATCGGCCACAAAGCCATCGGCACCTCCACAAATCGCCAGCATTGATCGCAGCCACAGCCGCAACAACCAGGAGCAGGAGCACAATACCGCGATGCCAGCGGCCACGCCCACCAGACCTGATGTAATGCCCAGTGTGGTTCGCGCTGCGGAGAGGAGAACGCGAGCAGGAATGTCGACATCATAGAGTCAGCGCCAAGGGAGGCGACTGGGAGTGCGCCGGCGCCCGCGCAGAGAAGGATGTCGCGATGTAGTGAGGGTGATGATGAAGGCGAGCGTGTCCTGAGCTAGAGTTGTAGTTTGTGGATAGAAGGAATGCAAAAGAACTTCCGGCGGCTATACCGAAATCTCAGAGCCATGCCCTGTGTGTAGTGTCTCTCTTCTTATAATGTGATCTTTGGTTGGAAAATGAGCTGTGTTGGGAAGACATGTAGTGTGTTCAACATGGACGGAGGCAAGGGTTTCATAAATTGCGCGGTCGGATGTATGTTGTAACCCTGAGTCAGCACCTGTGCTCGCCCTGCTGCCCTCTGTTAGACATCCAGCACGTGCTCGGCGCTGCGCTCAGCAGTTTGTGCTGATGGTGGCGGTATTGCAATGTGTAAAAACTTGCGGCTAGTGGTGGTGCAAAAAGATTGAAAGCATAACCATTCGAGTCCCCGTCCTTCCAAAGGTTCGTGTCGGCAGAAAAGAAACTGATAGCGGAGCCGAGGGTTATTGTTACATTGTTACAGTCACGTGAAAGGCAATAGAAATACTTGTGCTTGGAATGGAAGGTGATCTAACGAAGTGTGGCGCGTCGAGGAGGAGGAGGAGTCTAATTCGAATTCTTAACCGAGTCAGACGTAGATGACCGCTTCCCGACTGCACTCACCCGGAACCTACCCGCTTGTCCTAGGGCTCGTGTACCAATTCGATCTTCCAGTAGTGTCAAATACAGTGACGGCCAGCAATTGACCAGCACGCACCGGCGAGAGACCATAGAGTGCCGGCTTCGCCACGAGTCCTTCCAACTTTTCATCGTACTTGTCGCGCGTGGCGGTACTGGGGAGATGAATGCCATCGACACTTTACTCTAACACGTGTGCACGAAACGAAGCGATACAAGGTCTGGCAGGAAGATCGTAGAAAGTCTTTTCATAGCAACAGGCTACGGCGAAGCTCTGGAAGGCTATGCGGCAGGATATCTTGGCGGGAATACATGCTTCATGCAGTCAAGTCCATCACGCAGGACTTTTGCCTTTCTTCTTCTTACTCTTCTTCTTCGCCTTCTCAGCCAAGAGCTCGTCAAGATAGCTACCTGCTTTGCTCCTTTTCGGCTTCTCTTCATTTGCAGCAGGCTCCTCCACTATTACTCTTACAGTAGCGAGATCTTCTCTGGGATCAGGCGGTTCAGCATCGCGGTCTAGCCCCGCCGTAATGTTCTCGTCTGAAACAGTATACGCTGGCAATTTTGCATCTCGCGTCTTCTTCTTTCGCGAAGTGAACGCCGATGCTCTGCCACCTTCCTCCTCCTCATCAATCTCTACCACTTTCGGCGCAGTCCGTCTTTGCATCGGCTCTGCTGGTCGAGACGGTAGACTGTCAGATCTCCCAGACGAGCGCGATTGCTCTAGCTTAGCCTTTTGTTGCTCTTTCTTCTTCATCTGCGCAGCTTTCTTGCCAAGTAATGATTCGAGCAGCTTATCATTATCTGTCCGCCTTCGCTTCAGAATGCCAAACAGCTCAGAATCATCGTCACCCTTGCGCTTTGCACCTATGCCTGAAGCTTCCCCCAAATCTTGAAAGTCGTCTTCATCATCCTCGTATTGCTGTGGAGCGCTTTGCGCCGAGTCTGTTTTTGGTGGCAGCCATGACTGTAGCAGTTTTTCACTTCGTGCGAAAGCGATATTGGCGCGGTTGATAATTACATCCAGTTCGTGGAGCTCGTTGTCCTTGGCCATGTTGCTGGGTGCATGAAGTGAGGTGTTTCAGAGGACGAGAAGATGTCGGAACAGACGCCGCTCATGCCGCGTGCTGCCGCGAACCTTGAAGACGAGCTCTCTGCAACAGAAGAAACATCTCCTCATAAATCACCCAACCATACAACGAGCACAGCCATGTTTGGACTCGCTCGTGGTAGCAGGCAATGCGCATCTGCTCTGCGCAGCTTCAAGGTGAATAACCAATAGCAAGCGGCATCGTTGGAGTACATTATCCTGACTTGTGTTTCGCAGCAAGCACAGCAAGTGCGCAACCTCAGCATCCACGAATACCGTTCCGCCCAGCTCCTCGATTCGTATGGTATCGGCGTGCCCAAAGGTAATGTCGCCCACTCTCCAGCTGAGGCGCAGGAGGTAGCGAGCAAGATTGGAGGCGAGGACATGGTCATCAAGGCACAAGTACTGGCGGGAGGCAGAGGAAAGGGCCACTTCGACAACGGCTTCAAGGGCGGTGTCAGGATCGTATACAGCCCAAGAGAGGCATCCATTCTGGCAGACCAGATGATCGGCCACAAGCTGATCACAAAGCAAACTGGCGAGCGCGGCAGGATGTGCAACAGCGTTTATATCGTTGAGCGCAAATTCGCTCGACGCGAGTTCTACCTTGCAATCCTCATGGACCGAGCCACCCAAGGACCAGTCATTGTCGCCTCCAGCCAAGGTGGAATGGACATCGAGACTGTCGCCAAGGAGAACCCTGAAGCTATCATTACAACCAAGATCGACATCCACAAAGGCGTGACTGACGACATTGCGACTGATATCGCAACCAAGCTCGGCTTCAGCGAACAATGTATTGCACCAGCCAAGGACACAATTCAGAAGCTCTACAAGGTCTTCATGGAGAAGGACGCAACCCAAATCGAAATCAACCCACTTTCCGAGACCTCCGACCACCAAGTGCTCTGCATGGACGCCAAGCTCAACTTTGACGACAATGCCGAATTCAGGCAAAAGGAAATTTTCAGCTGGCGCGACACATCGCAAGAAGATGCCGATGAGGTCAAGGCTGGCGAAGCTGGTCTCAATTTCATCAAGCTTGACGGTGACATTGGATGCCTTGTCAACGGCGCTGGTCTCGCCATGGCAACCATGGACATCATCAAGC
>KZ106662.1:36033-58016 GCA_000504385.2 Exutisphaerella laricina CBS 326.52
CCATGGCAACCATGGACATCATCAAGCTGAACGGCGGTACTCCTGCTAACTTCCTTGACGTTGGTGGAGGTGCCACCCCGGAGGCCATCAAGTCTGCTTTCGATCTGATCACATCGGATCCTAAGGTTACTGCAATCTTCGTCAACATCTTCGGTGGTATTGTGCGCTGTGATGCGATCGCCAAGGGTTTGATCAACGTGGTAGAGAGTATGAACCTGCGTACACCAGTCATTGCGCGTCTGCAGGGGACAAACTCGGAGCAGGCAGAGAAGCTGATTAACGAGAGCGGGCTGAAGATCTTCAGCATTGATGACTTGCAAACGGCGGCAGAGAAGAGTGTGCAGTTCAGCAAGGTTGTGAAGATTGGTAAGTCTTAATCTACTATGTGCGCTCAGGCACATGCTAACATTTCACTCTTAGCTCGCGACATCGACGTTGGTGTCGAATTCACCCTGGGTATATAGACGTGTTTACAAGCGCACTGAAGCGCGCTGAGACACGGGATTCATTTGTGTGATTACTGCTGGCATACGTATTGCATCCTGTAAGTTTGCGAGCGAGCTGAGATAGCTACGAATGATCACTATTGTATTTTTCGGCCCGAATGGCATCCAACAGCATCGAACATGCTCCCTTCGCAACCCAGTAGTGAGTTATGGCGAGTCTTCACTGCCTGTTGGTACATTCTTCAGGCCAGTGAGCCGGCTTGTCGGATGTTCTGCGAAGAAGGTGAGTGCAACAATGCAAAACATGACGCGAGAAACCATGTGCACACAAGCAAACAGAATCCTTTCTAACAAATTCTTCTTCAACAGTTACCTGACCTACTTGCCGCAATACATCATCCGTCTGGATTACTGTCGCTCATCTTCGCCTCCCTCGTTTACCTTCCACAAAGTATCAAGAAACGCACAACAATTCGAAGGACCGCACCACAATGACTAACACCTGAAAGAAGATTGACGAGAAGAGAACTTGCCTTTCAGGCTTAAGCCGCTGAGCTCCAAAGCATGATACATCGCGAAGTGGTGCCCCAATCCATAATCTACGAGGTTGTTGCGGAAGCATTCTGCAGGCTAGGTAAGATCTATACAATCCTCGGCCGGCACTGTCACCGTTTGCTAAATACCTTAGGCTTCTCTCCCCTAGTCGTTAGATCCGTGATAAGGCCGTACGCTATTGATTCTGGTGTGCGCCTTGCCGAGATGATAACAATTGTTTGGTCAGGAGATTGCGGGAGCACAGGGATGAATGCCCGGGTCGAGTTACCGGGTTCCATTCTAGGCAGGGCGCATGTGCGCAGCGCAGCACACTAGCCAGCGAAGCGCCATCGCCTTGTTCCATTTCATAAAATAGGTTTCTCCGGCGCCGAACTCCACGCTAATAGCATGTCCCTCACCATCTCGTGACCAAACAAAAATCTCAAAAATCACTCCCCAGCCATAGCAGCATACTCCACATCACCCTGCCCAGGCGGCGGCGCAACAGCAGCAAGACTATCTAGATCTTCCGTCTGCGTTGTGCTGCCAGCAATCGCCTTCTGTCCAGCACGACCATTAACAGCCTTCGCACGCCCCTCAACCGCACGCCCGGCTCTCGCATTCTCCAGCCTCTGATCCCGATCCATATTATCCAGCGGCTTCGGCCTTCCCCACTGGACTCTCAACGGCACCCCCTTTACCACCGCCCTCCCCTGGCACGCCGCTGCTGCAGCTTCAGCTCCCGCTCGATCCATATAGTTCACGAACGCGCAATGGGATCTGTGACTGCAGACTAGTGATCGCAATGCGCCGTGTTGCGAGAAAAACGTCCGGATCTCGTGCTCGGGGAGGTCGTCTTCGATGCCGGTGACGAAGAGGGAGGTGATGTTTGTGTCGCGCGGTGGGGCGATGTCTTCGGGTTTAATGGGAAGGGAGGCTGCGCCTGGGAATCCTCGGCTACCGCCTCGAGCACTGCCTCGCCCTCCTCTTGTTGTTGCGCCTCCTCGGGGCGGTCCGTATGACGAGCCATATTGTGATTTTGATCGCGAATCCGCCGTCCTTATGGGTCCTGGCTTGTGGCCACCTTCTGTGCTGTCGCCGCCGCTCTCTAGCAGTTTCTGCCCACCTGATGAGGACTCTTCTGCTTCTAGCCGTCTCTGCTTTTTGTAGTATGGTTCTGAAGTTGCCAGTCTTCGAAGCAAATCTCGTGCTTTTTCGTCTGTCTTCTCGTAGCCTTCGAGACCTCTGCCTTCCTCAATCTCGCGCTCGTTATTCTGTGCGAAGTATTCTCTGTTTACTGCACTTTGTGGTCCCGGCGCAACCATTTTTAATGCGGCGTCTCGAATCGTGATAGGGAGACCAAAGCTCAAATCAAGCATGCAGCACTGGCAGCAGTTCTTTAGTCGCGCGCATGTTAGGCATATGCCTGTGCGCTTTTGGCGTGATGTTCGGTCGGCCTTCCATTTGAACACCGTGAAAGGTCTGGTGCAGAGCTTGCACGCTTCACCATAGTCCTCCTTCAACATTTGAACATACGGATTTTCGGGCAAGCAGCGTTCACATACTGAAGGGAGGTCGGTTGTCTCCCATCCCGAGCGGTTCAAGTCCTGCTTAATCTGCGGCGGCATGTTTTGGTATGCTCGCCGTGGTAATGCTCGGCGGCGATGGTGTCAATATCGAGTCCGGCGTAACTTGGCGGCAGTAAGGGCGCGGTATTCGTGCTCGGGGTGATTTGGAGGAGGGGTGGTGTATATGGTAAAGGCCGCATGTGCTTCAAGAAATCTGGAAGTGACTTCACTTCACGACTCAAGCCGAACTTCGGTCGAATAATCTAGCTACTCACAATCTCGAACAACGACTTCCTCTGCAACACCAAAACCAAACAATGCGCTTGGTCCAACCTCAACCATGTCAAAGACCCCTCCCATTCCGACAAACCCCACTGCTATCCTCAGTACCTACCGCGCCCTCCTCCGCGCCACACGCATAGCCTTCACCACCGACACCCCAACCCTCCGAGCAGCGCGCTCCTTCGCGCGCCAGCAGTTCCACCAATCCAAATCTCTCAAACCCGACAGCATCGAAGCCGCCCAAGGCGTCGAACATGCGCAGGGCGTGACACTCATATTAAGGGAACATGTAGTGCAAGGAAGACATGTTGGAAATGAGAAATATAAGCTGAATATTCATGAGTATACGCAGCGGTTGGAGAATGATACAGCGGGGACGTTGAAGGGGACGAAGAAGAGTTTCAGGGAGATTAAGAACTCTATATTTTGAGGGCATCGGGAGATGTTGGTATCAAGAACTGTGCGCTGGTTGAAGAAAGCCTGAGGAGGGAACCTTACCACACTTTCTGGAAGAAGGAGCATCGGAGGAGCCTCGATGGTGCTATGATGAGGTATTGAGGCTGCGAGGATAGATTCGGCGAGCAGCATTCAGCGCAGAACTGGCTGCTAGAAGTGCATCGCACGGGACAAGCAGGCTCACGCAGGAGCCTCCAATGGATGCACCCGAACCCACCAACGGAGCATGTATATACGTTGCGCTGGAGCAATCGATTATGCTCTTCATCGGCCTGCCTTGAGACATCGAGATCATGGCAGCGGGAAGGACAGTCACCGAGCTGTTGGAGAAGTGGTGACGAGATCAGAGCTCCCAGGTCTAACACTCGTACATTATGTATCAGGACAATGTATATACAGTCAAACGCCATGCTGTTGATACCCGAGTCTCGCTCAGAGACTGTTACGTAAACCACAAACGCCTTCCGTGCCGCTCCATATCTATTTTGCCGGCTTCCTGCCAACCATGAGGTACATAGGCGTGAACAGCTTTTCCTTGCCACCAGCGACTAAACAATCCGCAGCCTTTGCCAGCGAGTCTGCGGTCTTCTGTGTTCCTCCGGGCGCCAAACCAATCTTCTCGAGACCACCAACAAATCTGTGCACCAGTCCACGACCGATATGTGTCATGCGAACAAGCGTAGGGAAGTCCCAGATGCTCTGCATATATCTCAAATCCCCAGACAATGGCCAGTACCATGGAAGCTCGTCATCTCGGTCTGCAAGATCTTCATTGACTTCCAGCTCGAAACCTGCCGCCTTCATAGCCTTCAATGCCACCTCAATCTTCTCCATGTTCGAGATACCATCTCCTTCTTCGATACCAAGCCGGATCTCGCGATGGTGAGGGTCGTCGTTGTTGTATTTGTCGGTCATGAGCCACTCGTACACGCCAAATTTACCACCTGGCTTCAGCACGCGGAAGATCTCGCTGTAGATGCCCTCGAGAGAAGGTGCGTGGACTGTCGCTTCGATGGCGTATACTGCGTTGAAACTGTTGTCTGGAAAACTCATTTGCATGAAATCGCCCTTGACGTAGCTGAGCTGTTTCGAAAGTCCCTCCTTCTCGGCGTATCGTGTCGCGCGCTCGATCTGGTAGTCGTTGTTGTTCAATCCGACAATATCCGCGCCGGAGAACTTGGCGATCTCCCTTGCTGGGCCACCAACACCACAGCCCACATCGAGTACTCTCTGTCCTTCGTGGAGGTTCAGCTTCAGTGCGAGGTAGTGCTCATGTCTGGCAAGTGCCTGCTTAAAAGCTTCGCCCTTGGAGAATCTACAAAAGTGGAAAGATTGTCCCCACCCGTATTCGTACAAGTCGGTGGCGAGATTGTAGTAGTGTCTGGTCAGAGTTGCGTATTCGTCGCGACGCTGCTTGCGGGTCTCTGCTGTCTCCTCGCCAGCAGTCTTGTTGTCCCAATGCTTGAAGTAGGAATCGACTGCGGCCTTCTGTGCATCCTTGTTCTTGCCGAGCATCGCAGACATATACCCCTGTTGGGCAGTCTTGCCGTGTAGGACGTTCTTGAAGTCGGCATCGCGCGCCTTGTCTTCCTTTTCGAGTTGAATAGAGCCCATGTTGGAGTCGGTGTGCAGGAGTCTGGTCTTCTTGTTGGTTGGTCTTGGATGTGATTATATGGTCGCTTCGAGACTCGTACGATCGCAGTGAGGAAGTGTAATGGAGGAAATGAACGAGAAACGCGAAGAATGGGTGGAGGTAATTGCGTTGAATGCTGTACGTCGTACGACTTTTTGCTCCAGATTCGCGGTGGCACAAACAGGAACGGGGTTAGCGCGTTGCTGACCCTGGAAATTAGGCTGGGTTGATCGCGCCTTCCTCGTTCCCTCGCATGCACAGACCATGCCAAGAGATCCACTTTCCGGCGCGGACTTGCGGAGGTGAATCAACATTACCTTTTACCTCTATCATGATTCATGAACGTCCCCCACCAACACTTTTATGTCACAGAGTCTGATGGTGGCACAATGGCATGGCCTAGTCACGATCTCAATGGGCTGAGGCAACGCGCTCGCAGCCACTTTGTGTATACCCAGCTTCTCCATATCTCCTCCTTGATACCGCTCTTCTTTGCTTGTTCACCTGCTGAAGTTCGAGCAAGCTAGCATTGTGCTCAAGCATTGGGTCATCAGTCGTCATTATCTATCAATTCAAGATGAGCATACGGACAGGAGCCAGCTTTTGCTTGTCGACATCAACATGTATTCTAAAGGCCTTGGCCAGAGATCAAGCTCAGCCAAGAATTCTGCTTGAATGCCGCCGCGGGCACCACCAGCACCTTACGTGTTAGAGTTGCGCCTGCCTAGCAATGCCAGCGAGCCAGAAAGCGCATTTATGAAAATTTCATGGACATACTACACAAGCGGAACGAAGAGGATCAGTCCACCAAATAGCTAGCGAAGCAAGCGCTGGTCGCAGCTGTCAAGAAGCGTCTGCCGAAGTCGTTTTTACAGAATATACAGGCGTCGATGCACAAAAGGTATGCTCAATAGGATCGTGCTAAGGCGCACCTTTACCGTGCGCGGCAGCGATGACAACGCGAGGCTAACGAGCATTGGAGCAAGCGAGATGAGCTAGGTCGATAGGATCTACGCGACCTACCTGCAAGAAGCTCGCCATCGTTGTTGACATGCCAAGTCGCTGATAGAGTGGCAAGCCAAGCAAGCGGCCAACAGTACCATCGCGTTCTCCTCAAGGCATCAGTAGAAGTTTGAGGTCCTGTTTTCGCCACTCATCAGAAGATGGTGCGCATCTTGTATCTCTACAAAGGCGTGACTCCCGGTTCATCGCATCAGCGCCAATGTATACACTTCCGCTTCGACCAACCACTGAGCTCCCCACGAAGTCAACATGGGCACAATATCTGCGTTCGTCTCCCAGCCCCCTCTCTCTAATCAGAGAACACACCTGCCTCAGCTCAGCGACCTTCTTGCGCTTTTGGAGGATCACATGTCTTGCAGTCCAGGATGGTGCTGTGGCGTCTATGTATGCCGAGCATGCATGATCTGGACAGCCTAGCAAACAAAGATAGGTATCAGCCGAAGAAAAAGTCCTTTGTGAGAATAAATCCGGATGCGAATGAGTATTGAGGCATAAGTGTGCCGCTTGTGAGTGCTTTGAAATTACAAACGTCTATGTAAGCTGCACGCGATGCGTTGCTGCCTTTGTCATACCCACCATAGCTGTCGTACCCGAAGTGCCAGCAGGCTGCAAAAGTGATCAGTGAAAACCCGGAGAAGGGCGAAAGTGCCGTAATTTAGATGGGAGAAGAAGATGCGATTCATGGAAGTCATTTGCAGATTACCCGTCACTTTTTGCGAAAGGTGCAAGTCGTCGTTGCGGGGATCAGGAATCCCTGCTCTCGGTCATCAAGTATTCATTCCTCGTCAACTCATGCTATGCAGCTGGCGCAGCTCTATACTCCTCCTTCAGAACCCACTTGCCACGACCTCTGCCACCTTTCTCCATCGTGGCGATTGTCTTCAGCATTTCTCGAAAATCCATCGTGCGCTGCTCATTGCCACAGTACCGGTTGAAATGATCGATGAGCATCTGTGTGTATGCAGAGCCACCATGTGCTATCAAGTAGTCGCGGATCAGCTTCAGGAAGTCCTTGCCTTTGGGCTGTGGACCACCTTGGCGACCACCACGAACTGGAGTCGAAGCTCGACTGGAAGTGTTCGAGGCCGAAGCAACCGCAGCCGCTGAAGACGTGCCAAGTTGTCGGGACTGCAAGTTGGCCATAACCGATGCAGAAGAAGGACCACCACGACCACCACGGCCACCACCTCCCCTGCCGCGCATGCCACCACGACGAGGTGGTGAGGGATCACGGCCTGCTGAGCCATATTGTCCAGTCCATGTCACGCTTCCAGCAGGCAGTGATCGTGCAATCTCCCCAGCACGCCACAGTTCTTTTGCAGCTTCGGCAGCTACCTTTTTTGCCTCACGTGCAATCATCTCAGGGTCTGCTCTAATCGTCTTGCGCCCGTTAATGATCGCATCGTGGTCCTGTGCAGCTTGCACGCCAGTGCGCGAGAAAATGCCAGCCAGTATACGGTCGTCATTTGCAATAGCCTCAGTCCCATCTGCCTTAGGCTGCTCTTCGTCGGCATTGCCGCGGTAGTCCTCTTGTCGAGAGATTCCAGCAAATGCACCAATTGCGGCGTGAGTCGTCTTCTGCCCGTCATCTGGTGGTGTTGGCAGCCTTTGTGAGTCCTTGTGACCTCCGTTGCCAGATAGCTTGACCTCGGTGCCCGCAAAGATGCTGCCAGTCTCTGTTTGGCCATCCTCTGTCGCTTCACCCAAGCTGAAGAGGTCGTGCAGATCTCGCAGATGAAATGTCTGGCGTTGCTTAGGGTCGCGCAAAATTTTGTTTGTCAAGAATTGCTTGAATATCTGTCTGTGGTAAATCTTTTCTTCAATGGTACCAGCTGTCATGAGGCGGTAGATCTCAACTTCACGTTTCTGCCCCAATCTCCATGCTCTTTCGCGAGCTTGCACGTCGGTTGAAGGGTTCCAGTCGGGATCGTATATAATGACTCGATCAGCTCCTGTCAAGTTCACGCCAAGACCACCGACTTTTGTGGTAAGTAGAAAGACATGCAAGTCAGGGTCGTTGTTGAACTCGTCGACCAAGTTCTGTCGGTCTTTGATCGAAGTATTGCCGTCCATGCGGCGGTAGTTGAACCCATTCATGCCTTGTATAAAAATCTCCAAAATGTCAAGCATGATTCGGTGTTGGGCGAAGAGCAGAGTCTTGTGACCATTACGCTTCCAGATCTCGAGCAATGCCTTCACGACCTGCATCTTACCAGACTTGGAGCCCACGCCGTACTGGTAACTTGTCTTCTTTGACAGAGTCTTATGTTCGACCAAGTCCGGATGATTGCAAATCTTGCGGAGAATGTCCACTCCATAGAGTGCTTGTCGTTTTCCAGCTATGATGGACTTCATGTCCTCGGAATTCAAAAACCATTCGTAAGCTTCTCGCTGTAGCTTCGTCAGTTTGCAGAACAGCACACGCTCACTCTTCTTCGGCAGGTCTGCTGCGACATCGATCTTGAATCGCTGCAGAAGGTATGGCGAAATCGTGTCCTTCAATGTCTCTGCGCACTTCATTGCTGTCTCAACCTGCAGATTCGAAGCATTCGCATAGCCGCCTTGTCGTATCGGTATCTCGAACTGATTCTTGAAGTTGACCAAGGTGCCAAGCCGCATCGGGAAAACGAAATCGAACAGTGACCAAAGCTCAGTCAGATTGTTCTGCATGGGCGTACCGGACAGGATGACGCGGTTGTGGGTGCGCAGCTCCTTGCAATAGATGGTGATTGCGGTGTTTGGATTCCGAATCTTGTGACCTTCATCAAGTACGGCATACTCCCAGTCAGTCGGTATAAGCAGCTCTGCGTAGGTCTGCAGACCAGAGTAGGTAGTAACGAGAACGTGCCCGTCACGAAGAACTCTGTCCACAACTCGCCTCGCTTGCTTCTGGCCTTTGCTCTGTGTGGTTTTGCGATGGTATCGATCATCTTCCAAGTCATCCTCGAAGCTCTCCTCTCGCCGGATATCGAGCATGCCACTGCCTGATGTATGCAAGATCGAGACTCGAAGTGGTGGCCACCATCGGTGAAACTCGTTCACCCACTGCTTCATAACAGTCGCCGGACATACGACAATAATCGGCTTCGTAATCTTGCCCGAATAGTGAAGGCCAGCCAAGAACGAGATGATTTGGATCGTCTTGCCAAGACCCATCTCGTCGCCAATGATACCGCCAACTTGTTGCGAGTATAGTTCCCAGAGCCATTGAACTCCGGTCTTCTGGTAGTCGAACAAAGAAGGGTATATATCACCAGGTATTCGGTAGCCACCTTCAAACTCAGCGTCCGTACGATTTGGATGTGGCATTTGCCATTCTTCCTTCGCTTCTTCAACATCGGCGAAGTTAGCCTCATCTCGGTCTTCATCCTTCACGGCTTTTGTCTGGTGTGTATCAGATTGCGTTGATTCTCGGTTTTCTTGACATCTTTGTCGCGCTGCACTTCTTCGTTTTACCCAGCTCTGGAGTCTCGCTCTATACAATTCTTCGTTGCCATCATCGATACCTGCAAGATCTTCCTGGCCAGCATCGTTTTCTCTGAGTGCTTTCTGCTTCCTGTTACCCTTGCGCTTGATGCCAGGCGTGGTCGCGAGAGGGAAGTCGCATTCTGCATCCACATCTCCGGGCTCTGCATCATCAGCTGACTCGCCAACTGCGGCTATGCCGTCTTCGTCGAGATCAGGCACAAAAGCGTCTGAATCGTCTGCAGGTGCAATTTCTTCTTGAGACACTGCTCTAGTTCCTCGTCTTGAAGCCAGTCGCCGCCTCTTCGCAGGTCGTTCTGAAGCAAACTCTTCATCTTGCAATCGTCTTGCCATAGCTTCATCATCCTCGAAACTGCCAGCAGTACTCAAAGCAATCCTCGCATCCTCCTCATCAAAGCCTGGTGCCATCAGATTCCGATGCGATAATGGTTCTGCGGTAACCTGCTCTGGCATCTCTTCCTCATCTTGAGCTGTCTCATCTTCCTCTTCTGCATCGAGTAGCACGTCCCCAAGACTTGAGGAGGTCTTCAACAACTGCCTGCCCTTCTTTGAGAACGGGGTGATCTTGCCAGTACGAATGAGGAACTCACGTTGGCTCTCTCCTGCCATACGCTTGTTGCCGGCGCTGTCGAGTAGTGTCTCATCAGCTGCCAAGGTCTTCTGTTTATGTCGATCATCTATGCGTTTTTGAATCTGCTCGAGGTCGGTGTCAAGTGGCTGAATCAAGCCTTTGTAATGTCCAATCTCAGAACGCAACTTGTCTTTGGTCGTCTTATTGCCGAACTCGGTCGTCCTCTTCTCGAGTACAGCTATCGCGCTCTGTAGTCTATCCTTCTCTTTCAAAGTCTTCTCCAACCGCTTCTGATCACGCTCGTCGGCTTGCTCAACCAGCAGCTGATCTGCCTGCTGACCAATGTCTCTTTCGAGGTCATTTTGATCGCGCACTCCAGCACCAAGCGCAGCTAATTGAATGGCTTCATCGCCTTCAAGCGCAATGCCTGTATCATTCTGGGCGATCTTGTCATCGACCTGCGCAGCTTTGCTCGAGTCGTCCTGGGATGTGGTCGCATGCTCGTCTCGGATCTCGCTTGGTGTCGCGTCGACCAGTGGATGGTGAGTAGGAGAAGCCATGATCGCGAGAAGATGATCGCGAAGCGGAATTGGAAGAAGAGACGAAGGTGAAAGGACAGAGGACGATACTACGCATGGCAGGGCCACATGCGAGCTGCAGGCATCACTAGTGGCGGCTGTCTTTCTGCATACAAGTGGTTGTGCGGAAGACAAGCTGGTCTCGATACGAAAAATCTCAAGGTCTTGCGGGGGTCGGTGCCAGTAATGCGATCACGGATGTGGTGTCGTTATGGTTGTCGTGTGTTCCTTTGATCGCGGACACGCTAAGGTCGAAGTTCCAATGACGTACAGGGCCCAGCAGTTCGGGTCTATTAAGCACGAGCCATAGCGGTTGAGTCGACCAACATTAGTTATGTTGATACATACTTGGGCCATGTTTACTACCTGAGCAACAGCAGACGTCACCCGGCTCTATGAATCTAGCGTCTTCTGTCATCGTTTTGTCCAGTACTAGGAGATGTCTCGCCATCGGCGTCTTGGTGGCAGATCATATTAGTACCATGCCGATGCTCTGCTGGAAGCTCAACACAGCCTTCATCGTTCCAGAAAACCGCAAATGTGGTGAGAGCATTGGCTGACACAGTGCTCAGGATACGAGCAACCAGTATCTAGCGCTAATAATGCTGTTTACTCTCTAACAATTTTGGGAAACTCCGAATGTCCCATAACCTCAAACTGCCCAGCCGTCCATAGCGGCACCAGCCTAAATGACGAAAGCCTCCACAATCCCTCCTCGCGCAGCTCCTTATCCTTCGCCGCCTCAAGATAATACGTCCCACCTGTCGCACCGGGCAACTTCCCCATTCCCCGTCTATAATGATGCGCCAAATACAACACCGTCATCTCCGCACTCGTCCCATCCTCGCTAAGAATTACCGCCAAGCTCGTGATGAACTGCGTCGTGTCCAGCTTCGTCACGTTAAAGTCAAAACACTGGTCGTGGATGTCTTGAAGCCCACGGACTTGCTTGACGCGCAAGTCCTAGAACACGACATGGAAAAAGGCTGAATCGAAGAGTGTGGCGTCGTTGGTGTCCATGCCCATCATGAAGCGGCTGAGAGCATCAGCGGCTGCGTCACGACCGCTGAGGGGTAAGTTGAGGGTTACTGGTAGGTTGCCGGCGTGGTAACGGGTTCGGGGTCTGCGCTGGAGTGGTCTGCTGTTGTCTTGCTTTTCATTCTGGATGCGGATTGGGCGATTGAGTGCGAAGGCAATTCTTGGATCTGTGGAGACATTCTGGTGGTTACAGGCTTCGAGGGATGGATTGACGGGCTCAGCTTTGTTGCTCCGGCGCCAGCCTGATGTTCGTCAGCTGCGGTCTGCTGTTCGGTTGCCGTGGGAATTGGTGCGCAAACGTCCTTAGTCGTTGTAAAGTCTACCGCGGTTGCTTACTGTTTTGACAAGGATTGTAAACCCGAGTCGAGGCATTCCCTGCCATACTGAATGGCGATCAGTAACAGCTTGATCCTTCGCAAGCTTGCGCCAATTCTCTGGCATGAAGATGAGTTCCAGTAAAGCCTTATTGTGGTTGTTGTCAGTCGTGTTGACCATCCTCGCTGCTGTCGTGTGCTTGATCAACCACCGTAACGCCTCCAGCCTCGGCCAATTTTACTTTTGAAAAGCCCGACATGCCTCCCCGTGCTCCCGAGAGCAGATACAGACATAGCCTCCATGGCTGGATCGATGACAAGTGGAAGGCAGTCGACGACTACGCTTTCGCACACTCACATGCTTCAACACGCCCGAATATAGACGTGCTTCAAGACATCCTAGACACGTCCGAAGCCAATGGTCTTCAGATTATGGCGTGTCGCCGCCCCAAGGCAAATTCCAAGCGCTCCACTGCAAAGCAGTGAATGTATCCAACGTGCTCGAGGTGGAATCGCCCATCCAGACGCTGTCGGCCAGTATGTCCTGGAACGCTCATAAGATAACAATGATGAAGTAGCAGGACTGCATGTGCATTGCTCTGATAGTGTCTAGCATGTTTGTACATACATAGAGGGAAGTTGCGAGTAGGAAATTGGACGTCGAGAACGATAGACGTAAGCAATATGCTCGTTCTGCAATCTACGCACGACGTGTATAAAAGAGAGAACGCCAAGGCTGACCAAGATCACGCCCACCAACCACCACCAAGTCCCGAACGCCCAGCGCCAGACAACAAACACGTGTCACACACCTGTTCCTGAACACAAAACACCGTTCAGACGCGACTCCCCCGCCATGAAGGCCATGAAAGCCATGAGATCCGAGCATCACGCCTCCGCCTCCTTGTCACGTGTGCGCGGGCCCCACAGGCGAAGTCGCTCACCCTCAAAACGCGCTCTCTCCTCCGCGATAGAGTCCAGGAATCCACGCAACAACATCACTCACGGGACCCACAACAGCGAGTGAGGGTGTCATCGTTTCCTGCTGCTGCAACATTCGAGGCGCTGTCGACCGGGGCAGACCAGCCGGTGGTGTACTTCTCCACGACTTCATCGACGGCCTTCTTTCGAGCAGCCCGAGCAGCCGAGTCGAGCTTCGGACCGACCTTGGCGGGCGAGGCCTCGACCTGGGCTGGTGCCTGATGCGTGGCCTGTGCTTGCTAAGGTGCATCTTCAACCGGTGCCTCACTTGCATTGCCGCAAAGCAGACCCCTCAGTGATGCTACTGTTGGACACTTCAGAAACAGCGAGTCGTGGGGAATGTCAAGCTCCAATTCGTCACAGAATCGGCTCACAACGACGAGCGACATCAATGGACCAACATCGCGGTCGGAGAAGTCGGTGTCCTCGGTGAGCTCGCCCACTGCGACGCCACTTTCCTCCGCCACGATTTGCAAGGCTCTGTTGAACAGACTGCTGCCGTTCTTGCCCTTGTGGTCGTTGCTGAGAGTGCCACTCTCTGGGGTAGTGATACCTGTGCTCCACGAATTTGACCTGTCCAAGGTACCGGCCGGATCGTCGCTTTCGAGGGACGAAACACACGTGTCTTCGTCGTCACTCACTTCGGCGCCGGCGCACACAGCGGCAGCTGCGACATCTGCTGGATCCGAGCCATCGAGGTCAGAAAACAGCCTCTTGGGATCCTTTACAGTCGGAGACTCGTAGAAACACGAGTTCAGGTTCAGATCCAGGTCAAGCTCGCGTCTGAAGCGTGCTGAGACTTTCAAGCCCATGAGGGAATCGACACCTGCATCGGCAAAGCATGTTTCGTCCGTCATGTCTTTCGCGTCGACACCAGTCATCCTAGCGATAATCTCTATTGCCTTGGTGAATTTTGCGGACGTGGCAGGTGCCACGTTCACCGGAGCGCTCAACTCCGTCTGCTTCTTCGGAGCCGGAGCCTCTTCAGGTGCGGCAGCCTTCTGGGGTTTCTCTACTGGTGCTGGTGCCGCTGCCGCTGCCATATGGCCCACATCGACCTCTTTGTGCGCTCGCTGCGCCTGATACTTGTCTCCAACGTATGTACCCTACGACATAGCCATGTCGCAGTACGCAGACGGTGTACAGAGCGGAGTGCCGTCGAATTCATGACCCTGCAGCAGTTGCGCCAGGTCTGGACGAGCAATGTCTGCCTCAACGACAATGTGAGCTTTCTTGTCATCGCCCGACTCTTCGACAATGTTGTGAATTGTTGTGATTTCCAGCCTTGAGGGGACCTTGGTGATGACCAAAGGAGGGTCACCCTTGCGCAACGACCAGTCGTTGACGTATTGCGACCGATAGTCCTCGAGGTCCCAGCTGTATGTTGGTAATGAGATCACCTTGTGTGATGCATTGAAGTCGCGGTGGTACTCTGGCCAGCTGATGTCTGCACCGCTGTTGTACAGAGTCTTGAGCGCAGCCGTCATTGTCTGCCACATCGTCCTGCCACGCTGCAAAGTCGGAAGATTGACTACATGCGGGAAGTTGGCTTCGACCATTTCGGACACTGCAGGATGGGGACCGATCTCCACAGTCATGGTCGAGCTTTTGAGGATTCCATCTTCGTGGGCTATCTCCAGTGCCGACAGCATGTTCACCGGCGCTCGGCAGTGGCGAGCCAGATACTTCGCATCAAACACACCTCCTTCATCCACAATGGTTCCATCCAGCGGGCAGAGGACTGGGATCTTTGGATTAGAGAAGGTGACATCTCGTGCGACCTCGGCGAAGTCTTCCAAAATCGAGTTGACTTGCGCAGAGTGGCATGCATATAGGCCCGCAAGCATCGTCGACTTCATGCCGGCTGCAGCAAACACATTGTGGCATTTTAGCATGTCTTGTCCGGAACCAGCGAGGACTGTTTCGATTGGCGAGTTGACGCAAGCCACCTCAAAATGCAAATCCTTGAGAGTGATGAAGGCGTCTTGGACAGTGCACTTCGCGACCAGCATGCAGTGCGAGTCGTGGGTGCATTTCTCCTCTAACAGTTGCGCTCGCTTCCCCACGAGATAGAGGGTGTCTGTATCGGAGAGAACTCCTGCCACGTTCAAGGCAGCATATTCGCCAAGAGAATGACCAACCACCGCCTTGGGCTCGATGCCCCAGGATGACAAGAGCTTGTGCAGGGCAATCTGCAAGCAAGCAGTTGCCAGCTGCACGCAGGTAGGTGCAAAGACGCCGATGTTCTGCTCTTGGGACAGAATAACCGGAAGCACACTTGGGAAACCAAGGCTTTGTCCAAGACCGTCGAGGTGCGTCATCTCGTCGTGAAACGCTGAGAAGTTTTCGAAGAGCTCTTTGCCCATTCCTGGATACTGAGTGCCATTACCCGTGAAGGTTAACATGACACTTGGCACAGTCTTCGCTCTTATCATTCCGACCTGGTCCCGGATAGCGACTTCGAGCTGAGAGCATAGATCCGCAGCGTCCTTGACTACCATCATCACACGATGGAGATGGTGGATACATCTGGCAGTTGTCGTGTAAGACAGCTGGCCGAGCGACACGTCTGATGCCTGCTTGACGAAAGCGAGCATCGACTTAAGATTGCCTTGCAAGCTGGTCCCGGTCTTGCCTGAGATGGCGACAACATGGAGTTCTCGAACATCCTCGCCTGGGAGCTTGTCGATGTGGCTTTCAGCTTGACTGAGCTTGCTTGAGCCTAGCTTTTCCGGAACAAGACAGTGAAGAGGCGTCTGCTCCAGTGCACTGTATATGAGAACGTCCGCTGATGTGCCAATAGTTTCAACCTTGAAAGACTCAGCCTCAGACTGCGAAAGCCATGTCTCGATAGTCTCCAGCACTCCGTCCCACTTGATCGGCCATAGGAGAATATCAGAAACGGCAGCCTTCAGTGCTGCTCCGAAGTCGCCAGCCTCAACTGCATAGCCGCGGCCAGAGATGATTTCAATTTCGCATGACCGAGCTGCGGAGCTCAAGTCAGCCACGACCTCTTCTATGTCCTGCTCCGTGAACAAGTATGAGTTGTGGAATGGCGCGAAGACTGGCAGATCTCTGCACATCAGGTCATGACCGTATTCCGAGGCCTTAAACTGTGATAGCGAGCTTGGAGGACCGCTGATCATGACGCGGCTTTGAGCATAGGCGCTGATGAATGGTTGCCGTGTCAATGGCAGGTTTGTCTGTTGGCAGAAGCTCGATACGGCATCCGCAGCTGCGAGGCTAGCAGCGCACATCGACCAACTCTGATCTGCTTGCTCACTGCTGGTCGGCTCGATACGTTGAGCAATCTCTGTGACGCGCAGGCCGATCCTAAAGGCCACGATTACGGCTTCGATGGCGAGTGGGCACAGCTCAAGTGTGCTGCGGCTGCAAGAGATGGCTGCTGATGCTAGTGCTCCGGTGCAAAGACCAAGTACGTGAGACTCCTCGGGCTTTGGGTATTCTGCTCCGACTTGTCCAATAAAAACTCCGACTTGCCACATGCAAGTGATGGCCATGTCGAGAGGAATGCAGTGCTTGCGTCCTTGGTCCCAGAGGATGAGGTCGTCGATGCTGGTAAATCTGGGGAGCTCATCGCGGGTTTGTACTGGCAGGCTGTAGATCAAGGATCTGACAGCATCGAATGTGCTGGTGAGGAAGTCTTCCAATACCGGGTTTGTCCTGTACCGCAGGATGTCTTTCAAGTGCGGTTGGACATCGAATGTCTGGTCGCTGAAAAGGTATAGCTTTTGTTGGCTCATGATGTCGATAGTCGATCTGTCGAAGTTGAAGGTACGACTGACGGTCAAGACATGAGTATGCAATGACCGACGACTGGGTGGAGACTGTAGGAGCCTTTATGAGTGAGGCAACGGCAGGTATGAGCCAAGCTGTGGAAGGACGGCACTGTGGTGTGAGAGCAGTGTGGGTGTCATGAAAGCTTCGCGCTGGCTGACGTACACATACTTCCGGTATAACTGCTCACATTCAGAAGGAGGACCGGCTAACAGATGCTAGAATCTAGCTACAGTCTGGCACCAATACTTGATCGCAGGCCGTCGGTGGGTCCTCGAATATGCCGAGTGATGTGCTTTTCCTGTTGCTTGTCATCCGAAACTTTGGAGACCAAGCCTCTGGTTTGGGGGACAGTAAAATAGCCCAACAGAGTGCAGCAACGGTAGCCGCGATGCTCAGCGCGTCTCAAGGCTGTCAGTGTAAGGTTACACACCACTGACGACCACGTAGAAGCCCTGCAGTATTGATCGGACCGGGGCAGGGTTTCTACATCACCCGAACCTTGTGTTTGTCGTCCAGCATCGTGAGATCTCCTTGGCGTTGCTGTCATGGGATCGGGGATTCGTGATACAATGTGCCGAATGCACTGACATGTGTTTTCGCTTCACGGTCCAAGGAGCACCCCTTGCTATGAAGTGATGAGTGACGCGGAGCGCTTTGAAGGATAAGCAAACACATTCTCCCCGGTCTTCTGGGAGAAGCACTTGGAGTGGTTCCTATACCGCTGAGAGATTTTCAGCTATCATGGAGCTTGACTTACACCTATACCGCCACTTCATTGTATTATGCACCCTCGCTGGTGTCGCGGCGATACTCTACAACAGAAGCGTGAGCTTGTATTTCATACCGGGACCAAGACTCAATCCGTTCTTTGGCGTTGGTCTCAGGCTACCTCCAAATGCTGCGAAACTTTTCCGCGGCTGGGTTTTGGACTACGGCGACATACTCCAGTTGAAAGTCGGCTGGTACACGTGGGTTGTGACCAACAAACCAGAAGCGGTTCGAGAAATCTTGGAGAAGAAAGCCGTCCACACCTCGTCGAAACCTCCCTTGCCGCTGAGCCACGGTGTCGTTATTGGAGGCATGCGAATGCCCACGATGCCATACGGTCCTAGGTTGCGGGCGCAACGATCTGTCATCCGTCAAATCACTTCTGCGCCCATGACAGCAGCATTCGTGCCGTCTCAGGAATTTATAACAAAGCAAATACTCCACGACCTCGGCATTTGATAACGACCACCAGCGCAATTTTTACATGCATATGCGAATGTTTGCATTCAGAATTGTGTTCGTCAACACTTTCGGCAGGCGCGTGCGAAGCATTGACCATCCGGACGTGCACAATGCTACGAGGAGCCAGTCGATCTCGAGGAAGACTTTGCCACCTTACTTCCTCGTCGTCGACAAGATGCCTCTATTGCACAGCCTTCCTTCTTGGCTACAAAATGGTCGACGCGAGGCAGAAAAGGCTGCGAAAGAGCTCCTAGTGATCAAGATGAATCTTACTGGCGTGGTATCGGGAAGCAGCACGAAGCAGGCCAAGCACCACCATGTTGTGCTCGTGAGATCCTAGACGGCAAAAAGACCTGGTACAAACAAGGCCTCATAGACGTCGACCTCGCTTGAGTGGCAGGTGGACTGGTCGAAGCCGGTTTCGAAACTTCTGCAGCCACCTTGAACAATTTGACTCTATATCTAGCCGCCAATCCTCCAGTTCAACAAGCCGCACAAGATGAACTTATGCGGGTCGTAGAACCAGATCCATGTTCCTGCTTCGCGGACCTGAAGAGCGTCCCCATGTTTGCGCCTGCGTCAAAGAAGTCTCTCCGCATGAAACCCCTTATAGCTCCTGGTCAGCGCTTCTACACAGACAACGATGTAGTGTATCGGAATCACGTCATTCCTAAAGGAACCGTCCTCTTACAAAACACCGCCTTCCTCCACTACGATCTCGATCGCTTCGAAAAGCCGGAGGAACTCATGCCAGAACGTTACCTTGGTCACACTCTCTCCAGCGCTGAATATGCAGCCATGGGCGACCCGTCGAAAAGAGAGCGCTATAATTCCAGCTCTGGGAGGCGGACCTGTCCTGGCGCTCGTGTGGCGGAGAATACGCTTCACATCACTTCGGTAGGAATACTGTGGGCGTTCGAAATTCGACCTCCACTCTCGGTCCATCGGAGAGAGCAAGCGGTGTCCCTGTCTGGGAAAGCTTTCCCGAGCCCGGTATTCACGACCTCGAAGTCGTTTGAAGCTCGGTGTTTTGCCCAGAGAATCAAGCGAGGGAGAGCGTTGTGAAGGCACAGTGGGAGGAGGCGATGAAGCAGGGCTATCAACTTCGTGGATACCATGTGGATGTGGATGGAGCATGTTGAGCAGTAGCTTGTAAAATGAGCAGTTTCCAAGATTGGAGAGTCCGCGACAACATGCTATGTTCGGTTTCACTGGATCAAATACCCAATCGTTGTCTAGAAATGACATACAGGGAAAACGACTAAGCTGAATTGTGTTCTCGTTGCTTAGTTAAGGGTATCACCTAGAAATAAGTGTTTCCCTCATAGCAAAACGCTCCGAATTTTCTCACGAGCATTCCCTTCTATAGATTTCAATCGATCTTAGAGAGTATCGAATTCGATGTCGGAAAGCTTCGAATATGATAATTTCAAGTACCCTAGAGCTAAGGTATAGATAGAGCTCCGCTACATCACGAACACTGAGCGAACATATACGAATAAGACGTTACAAAGTTCGAAGCTTTCGCGTTTTCAGGGATCTTAGGAACCCGGGGACGTTCGTGTTTCCGTTCTTTCCGAGCCTTTTCGCCCTTTCGACCGGTTGGTATACATAGAACTACGGGGCTCCGTAAAACCCCGTCCAAGAAGTGCATAAAGCTAGGAACTCGAAATATGTTCAACATCAAGCTTTGATTCATCCTATCACTAAATCCTCTCTAATGTGTAGCCGTCATTTTGATGTGGACAAGTCGATCCAGCCTGGTCCAATGGTATCTCGGGCGCAGCATCGTGCATAATCGAAAAGTGGTTGTGTCGGGTCCGTGTGCTGTCTGGAAGCGAAAGCCTCTCAGACACGGCGCATGCCTCTTTATCAGATGCTTGTTGCTTTATGCCTTGCAGTTGCCTTGTCTCCGGGTGAGCCACGTCTGGCATATCTTGATGGTTCACATCTTCCAAGTTGAAGTCCCAAGCGTCGTCGGCGAATGATATGAGAGGATAGTCGGTCACATGGTCAGCATTGCTGTTGGGTGATGATGGTGGTGGGAAGGCTGCCAACGCAGGACTGTTGCCATCGTCTGGCCGATGAAGATCGTGTTGACTGGAGATTGTGCGAGGAAGGTTCGGCGGTGGAATGTCATTTCGTTTCGTCGCCTTCGTTCTATGCGACTTTCTGGATATCCCGTAAACACACGCTTTTCCTATTGCCCGGCAGCGGCCACATGCAGGATGCTACATGTATAGTATTAGTGGCATTCGTGTTGTCCAAATTGGCAGCCTCACTTGTCGGTCGCATTTCAGCTTTTTCTCGCCGCACCGGTCACAACTGGCTCGCAGCTTAGGCTTCTTATGAGGCGCAGCTATTGTCTCCGGTTGCATGTTTGCGACTATATAGTGTGATAGTACGCTACGATAACGTGCCAAGGTATTACACAGGGTAACCAAGTACGTGTAGCAGGCCGAGCCAAGTAAGAGAGCTCGGTAGGCCTATTGAACTGAGTATTCATACACACATACATGTACCCGATGAGCTTACTTGATCTGTCGCATTGAGCACCTCATGATACCACTGATTAGAGCTTGGGAATTTGCTTGATGCTTTCTACGGTCAGCGACTTGCACATTCCATTCGAGCATAAAAGGCGGCACGGGAACGCATGGGAAAGTGTGGCGCAACATTTGACCAGGAGCCACTCCAGAGAAGTCACATTCAGCGCTGTATCCGAAGTGTCGGCGAGTGTAGATAAGGAAAAGAAGAGCGACGGTGAGCCGCTCGAGGAAGGTACATGTATATGGATTAAGAGCCTCTTAGCAACACATGCTCAGGGTTTGCAGGTTCGAACCCCAAGATCCGGGTTTGCGACAAGGCTGCGAAAAGGTAAGTACTCGGCTCTTAGCGTGAGACGAACTGAAGGAACATGACCCTGGTTGCTGATGCTCAAGCGAGGAATGGAGCAAGTGCTGGACCATCCAGACGCTTCATAAGCCCGTCGGCGATCTTGTTGAACGGGTCGTCGTCTCTCACGGCGTTGCCGACGGCACTGTGTTTATCGGCGCGTTGAACATGTGACTGGCCACCGTAAGTGTTGATTGAACCCGGTCATCAGATTGCGAACTAAGCAGCCATGGTCCAGAAGGCAGCATCAGGTCCCGAACGTCTACGGGATTAAGCGACACCGCGTACCATGCTGCCGAGTGTGCTGGTGGCACTTTTGAACGACGGTCGCCGAAGCGGGTAGTAGGGCAGTATTGCTTAGTTGTAGGGAATGAAGGTTTGAATATGGTCAAACACGGCGTGCAAGGCCAGGCCGGACCGGGTGCATATGGGTCAGCTGTCCTGATGAACGCCGCCAAGAGAGTGCAGCAAATCGGCAACAGAGCCCAGACCAAGAGTACCGGCATTGCCAGATTCAGGAGTACATATCAGTGTTGATGGGAGCATGCGGCAATGACCGATTCTTCTGTAGTCTAGCCTCGACACGTTGCGTGTGTACAGTGGCTTTGCCGCTTTCGCATACCGAATCGTGTACCTTCAGTGATGCTGGCGGATGCGACTGAGATATTGGACACCGATCTGGCGTTCTTTGATCGGTTGCGAGGATTCTGTGATGATTGAGAAGAGAAGCACTGTCATGCTCGGTTGCTCGGTCGGATACATGTTACCGTTATAAAGTACATTAGTAGCTATTATTAGGTTTAGTCTTTAGGTAAACCCTGATCCTACGAAGTCAGCTAAATAGTAACTTTCACTCGATTAGGATTTGTTCTTATGTAGTAGAATTTTCTTTAGCTACTTCTTCTAAGTCGAAAGTAACTTAACTAAGTATATAGGCGTTACTACGTTTAGAGCGTAAGTTTCTAGACTAAGTAATATTACGTAATAGTCTTTTTCTTAGGCGTATAGCTATAAGAGCTAGGTCTCCGGACTAGTATCTTAGAATAGTATCTTAGCCGGTATAGGATATACTATAGCGGAGATTACGGAACGAAGATTATAGAGCCTCCGGATCTCGGTAGTTAGATTACGAATATATAACGTAAGC
>KZ106663.1:380-17255 GCA_000504385.2 Exutisphaerella laricina CBS 326.52
CATGAAGAAGTGGAGACGTGGGAACGGCACCATGTTGACAGCGAGCTTGCGGAGATCGCTGTTGAGCTGACCTGGGAAACGCAGGCACGTGGTAACACCCGACATGACAGCAGAGACAAGGTGGTTCAAGTCGCCGTACGACGGGTTGTTGAGCTTGAGTGTACGCATGCAGATGTCGTAGAGTGCCTCGTTGTCGATACAGAAGGTCTCGTCGGAGTTCTCGACCAGCTGGTGGACGGAGAGAGTGGCGTTGTATGGCTCGACCACGGTGTCAGAGACCTTTGGCGATGGCATGACGGAAAAGGTGGCCATCATACGGTCCGGGAACTCCTCGCGGATCTTGCTAATGAGGAGCGTGCCCATACCGGCACCAGTACCTCCGCCAAGAGAGTGGGTAATCTGGAAACCTTGGAGGCAGTCACAACCCTCAGCCTCACGGCGAACGACATCGAGGACCTGATCAACCAATTCGGCACCCTCGGTGTAGTGACCCTTCGCCCAGTTGTTTCCAGCACCGGACTGGCCGAAGACGAAGTTGTCTGGACGGAAGAGCTGACCGAATGGACCAGCGCGGACGGCATCCATGGTACCTGGCTCCAGATCGACGAGGACGGCGCGAGGAACATACTTGTTCCCGGATGCCTGTCACGAATCAGAGTCAGCTTAGCTCGAGTCTGGCGGGGAATCTTTTCGTACCTCGTTGAAGTACACGTTCATGCGCTCCAGCTGGAGGTCGGATGTGCCATTGTACCTGTAGTCCGTCAGTCTCATGTACAGTTCTGTTCTCTAGTCGAATTTTGCTTACACGCCTGAGCCATCGAGACCATGCTCACCGGAGATGGTCTGCCAGAATGCGGCACCTATTTGGTTACCCTGTGTACTGACTGTCAATGCCTGCTCTTCACAGTTGTCCATCTGACGCGTCGATACGTACGCATTGGCCGGTTTGGAGGTGGACCTGTTATAATATCACTGTCAGCTCGCTGTATACTCAAAACCTCAACCGTTGACGCGGAGTACGCGTGGTCCCCAAGGAAGGCCTCAGGGGCGGTGTGGTTGCAACATACGATTTCACGCATGCCTGGAATTTTGGGCGGTGTTCTGTGGGAATGCTCTCCCACTCGAGTAGATGCTGAAGGTGTTGGGCCTTGTTTGCGGCGGTGATGACAGCGTAGCGGTGTTGTGGGCGGTGATGTTGTGCGAAGGTAAGGTTGCAGTCGTTTGGTGCTGTTTACAATTCGAGCAGTGGAGCGCCTAACGGGAAGGTGCCGTGTTTGGTGGGGAGGAGAATCAACAGGGTTTAGTGAATACCAGCCTGAGGCAGGAATACGAAACCCTTCACTTCTCTTCACGTCTGTCTCATTCGTCGCGTTGTGCTTGGACAGTCGCCATGGCATCATTGCGCTTGACGAGACCGCGCGCTGGCTTCCAGCTGCATGCGAAACAACTCCAACAACGATGGCTCATCCCCAGCATACGGCATGCATCGACGAACCCTCCACCCAAGCCTCGCGTGCTCGCCCAGCCAGACAAGTTCCGCCCGCCTTCTCATCCATCAAGGCTGCGGAGCAAGACGCCAAGCTACCAATATGGGCCTGATCTCACTCAGCAACAGAAGACAAGACGGTATCCGCATATGATGCCGCCCGAAGGATCTTTCATGCATTGGTTCTTGACCAACAGAACGATACATCTCTGGATAAGCTTGGTAAGGAAAACTGTTACATCGTTGTAGGCCCACCTGCTCATAAGCATGTACAGTCTATCCTGGTCTCGTTGGTCATCGGGGTGTGGCTCAGTGAATTCTTGAACAATACCCCGTACAGAGACCTGCTTCCTCCCAACTCGATGCTCCTCTCACATCCTTTCCGTTTTCTTGCTCGATGGATTGAAGTATATGATATGCATGTGGCGTACGTCAGTGCTCAGACGGCGGAGAAGAGGAAGCAGAAGGTGGATGATGTCAAGAAGAGAGCAGAGTACAGGAAGGCGCATGGCATTGAGCAAGAAGAAGGCCTTTTCGGAGGTTGGACTGCCAAAAGCGATGAGGATGCAGTAGGTCCGGCTTTGAGAGAAGGCAGCGTCAATCTGGCTGCACCAGGTCCTGAAAGGGCGCAGGATCTTGTGCAAGGAACAATCGAGAATGTGGTTGGGCAAGCAGGAGAAGCCGAAGAGACATATGTGGATTTTGAAGGTAAGAGACAGCTAGTGAGGAAGAAGTGGTTTGGTTTATGGTAGTGCCGATACATATTTTGTACAGCCTGCTTACAGCATTGGAGTTGAGCCACCCTTGTGCACCAACGAACGATAGCCGCTCCAACCCGGTTGACTGCCTGGTCATGCGACTGCCCGGAATTGGGAAAACGTGTTGCGAGCCGAGCACTGCATGTCTGGGATATTGTGAGCCATGCTTGAGCCCATAGACAGGCAAAGTGCATAAATGGTGCGTCCCCAAATGGACGACAATACCTTCTGGCCCTGCGTATGTCTCTTCCAGCGCTTCTCCCGTTAGTAGCTTTGCGGCGTTTTCTACAGCCCGGACAGCACGGAGGCTCATTGGCTCACCGGAGAGAGCAGCTCTTGCGAAAGATCATCGAGTTCACGAAGCGCACCTTGGTCGTGCTTGCACGGTTCCCTGTCATGAGGCAGCAATGACCGCAAAGCACCATGACCTTGACATTGCGCTACTCGAGAGAAGAGTGAGACTCGTTACCAAAGTGCAGGAATATGAGCACACGAAGAACGAAGACAGAAACGAGATCTCATTGTCGAGTGCCTTAGGGAGCGCTTCGAGATCCGGGCAAGGTGATGGGAGACACGGCGATCATGGCAACCATGGCAACGATGATGATACTCAGATCATGTTCGTAATTCGTGGGCAGGGGCACACAGTATGGGTGTCGGGATACAGCCTGCTAGCATGTGAACGCGCTTCATTCTCACTTTCGACTTTGCACTAATGTACGAAACAGACGCCTGCCCTAGTTCACGCCTCACCACAGCGCCAACACACGAGCTTTCTCCAGTGCGCAATCAGATCTCGTAACGACCCGACAGTACTGCACGCCGCCTAACCGCAGCCACTTCCGACGACGACGACCTCACTGCCATTGCCGACATGGATATCGCAACTTTCGCGCGGCGCTTCGGCGAACCATATACACGCCGGTGTTATGCAATGCGGCGCGCTCTTCGTCATGTGCGGACTCGTGTAGAGTACACTCTTCCGCAGCACACCATTGGTCCTGTTCACGTCTCCGGTGATTGTCTACCTTTTTACAAATTCTCTCTGAAAATCCCACTCGGCTCATACCAGACTGGCCCCTGGGATACCGTCTCGAGTTGCGCCAAACAAGACAACCAAAAGTCACGCCATGCTTACCGACAGTGGATATATATCGTGGCAGGATACAACCGACCGAGCCGAGTCAATTTTTTTCTTCGCGAAGCCGAAGCCACTAATCGTGCGTCAAAGCGGCATTACACACCTACTAAGTCAGCTAGTAGGAGTACAACTGCGTCGGCTGTACAGACTGAACAGCGGATAGTGCAACAAGAACAAGCATGCAAAGAGGCAGAGGAGTCCGCGCCGCGCGAGGGTCCAACGACAGCAGCAGTTACCGGCACAAGCGGAGTAGGCCGCACTACAAGCACGTTTGCATGACGATCGACAACAGACAACGCAGCAGTGGTTACCCCCCCGGTCATTCCCCTTTAATCGAATACAGAATGCGACGAGGGCACGAGACTGGTGAACGCGGAAAGTCTAATGTTCCGCTTAGGTCTACAGTACGTTTCTCTCCACACGCACCATCCACATTCTCGCGGCCTTTTCTGCGATTATGTACAAATGGCTCGCCTACTCCCATCGTTCTTCCAATACCATTGATCCAAGAGAGAGAGAGACAAACGTCACAACCAGGTACCAACCAAGCTGCCTCTGGAGGCGCCGTTCTTCCCAAGAACGCCATGCTAAAGCCAAACGACGCTGAACGTACCCAAACCAACGCATTCAAAAGCAAAAAAAAAGGACCAAGTGTCTCACACGAATGCATCATCCATACTCTTCCTCCGGTCCCGCGTCGGATCCAGCTTCCGTCCGGTATGCTCATGTGCCCACTTGATAATGTCGAAGTCAGGTTCATACCAGCTTTCAACACCCTCCGGCGCAAGGGTCAGAACACTGTCCACGCTCTCTTCATGTCTGTGGCCACGCACACGCACATTGAGTCCTTCCACACCGCCTCCAGGATCGGTTGCGTTTCTGAAGATCCTCTCGCGCATAGCCGCTGGTGTGACAAACAAGGCAGACTGCCGAGCAGATTGGTCGCCTGCGTCGGGGCTTCCGTTGCTACTGTGCATTGGAGTCGGATAGTCGTTCTCTTTCATGTCTGGAATGCGCATAGCGTCGTCCGAGGCAATGGTAGAGAGTTGTGGTCGGGAGACTGCTCTTCTTGGCTGCAGACGGTCAAAAGGGCTTGGAGCTAGAGAGGGGCGTCTTACGACCGTCTCCGCAGAATCCTCGGAATCCTCCAAAGGTGGTATAGGTGATGCACGTCGAAAAACGTCCTGAGGTACAGGACTTGTTGCGAAGTCTCTTTCGTTTGTCCCGATATGTCTGTCATATCTCTGGCCGCTTGTAGTGTTTGAGGTTCTGCTCGAGCTTTCTCTCGACATGTCAACAGCTCTCAGCCTGTTTTGTATCAGGCGATAGCTGACCTGTCTTGAAAGCGATATGTCCGCTGGACTCATGCGGCTGCCTCCACTGTCGCTGCGACTTCGCGAAGGTCGTTCCTTGCCATTCATTACTTCTGCGACAGGTGGGGGCTGTTTCAACCATGCAACTTCTTCACGGGACGTGATCTTCGTCACCGTTGCTGGATGCATGTCGTTGATTTGTGGATTTCGATACTCTGAATATGAGCCGTCCTTGGTATGCACTCGTTGTGGTACTCGAAGACTGTCGCCATATATCGAACCTCCAAAGTTGCTTGTCGATCCCCATAGTTCTTCATCTTCACGCTGATATGACCTGAAGTTTGCCCTACTGTCATGCCCGTCACTGCTGGTGCTGCCAGGAGGTAGGTTGATTGAGCTTGGCACCTCAGTTCCACTTAGCTGCGCGCCGCGCAACCTTCGCGAGCTATCGTCAGTGTTTTGCTTCCTCTTTCCACCAGGCCTCCGTCCCTCATGTGGATCCAGTCCAATTTCTACTAGCCAATTCGGATTCGTTGAGGATGGTGAAGGTTGCCTGTAGTAGTTCGGATCCTCTTGCTCGTACAATGCTCTTTCGGCACGCCCTCTCCTGGCTTCTTCTTTTCTCTGCCTCTTGTAGCGGGCATCGGCACAGGGAGCGCAGGATATGTAATAGAACAAAGCAGATTGTATGCCACGGCCTAGGGACATTGCTCGAGTACGCAGGCCTTTGTTGCGACGTGTCTAACGCGCCATAGAGTGTAGAAGCGCGGTTCAATATGGGTGTCGGTCGAAATGCATGCTCGTTTATCGTTGTTTATTGGTGCAAGGAGTGTGGTGGAACGGCATGCACGCTGTATATGGGACCAGTATATGGAACAGTATACTCTTCTACGTGGACACACAGAAGTATGTTGGTATGGACTTCTAGCAGCGACACACGCAAGGGACGGCGGTGTCGACTGCTCCGTCGTCTTTCTCGCCGTCCTCGAGGAAGCTGCGCCTGCGCAACAGTGGGCGATGTCGGGTAACAGGATCGAAGTCGGATCGACACGACTTGCCGTCGAAAGGAATATGAATAGCAATGTAAAGAATACGTCGCTCCTGGTGCCAGTGCTATTAAGATGTCATGCCCTATGCCACACAGGGTCTGGGACGAGGATGATGATGATAATAATGATGATGATAATGATGATGATGATAATGATGATGATGATAATGATAATGATAATGACGATAATGATGCTGATATCCGCTGGCAATCTTAATCTCTGAACTTCCGACCCCCTGCTGGGGTTTCAGAAGAGATGGGATTTGCTCTCCAGCTTCGGAACAAAATCACTCGTTGAATAGGCTCCGTTTCGAGCGAGCAGGAGGGGAGTTGCAATGGGGACAACCCAGAGCTGCCCGTGCTAGCGGTTCCGTCTCCGGCCTATCCTGCCTTTACATGTTATCCAGCCAATCCTGGCCAGCGATAAAACGTATTTGTGGATTCCTTGGACTAACTTACTCTCGTTCTTGCTCTGCACAACGTGCTCCTTGCTTACATCGACTTACGACGGCCGTCCGTTCGCCAGGTTGGATCCGTTGCATGTCGCCTGATATTCTGCCAACAGCTCATGCGGACGAACGCGCGACAGATGGTCTTACACGACCGGAGGAAACATGGTGCTCGGCCGAAGCTGAGTGAAAAATGGCTTTCGCCAATATGCAGCGTGGACAGGGCGTCTAAAGACACCTGGATGGACGGACTTCTGGACCGGGTACGAAAGAATTCTGAACCGAAACTGTCGTGCACGAATCCGTGGAGCCAAGACCAAACGGCGACACTATAGCACAGGAACGTGCTCCGTGGTCAAACCGCTTCCTTTTGTTCATCATAGTTGCTGAAGTGGAAAGCTCAGTCCTCAGAAAGAACAAGCACTAGCGAAGCAGCAGTCAGCAGCCACTATCTGCTCACCCGTGTGCGAGAGTAAGTGCATAGGAAGGATGTACCATTTCGATGCCAACCATAGTATTGTGGCGTATCGCAACGCCAGCCAGTGGCACCAGTCGAAAGCCTAGTCTGTAGGCTCTAGTAGTAGCCTGGCAAAGTAATCCAGATGATCACAGAAATCCAAAGGTAGTGAGACGAGCACAATCTTCGCCTCAAAAAGATATCAGCGGAAGCAGAAAGACCGAGGCTGGCTGGCAACGGCAAACCGATCTATCAGATTACGGCAAAACACCAAATTCACGGGCCTTTGCTGCGGCTGTCATGGGAGAGAAAACATGAAAGTTATGCATCGAGCTAATGTCCTACCACTCAACTGAGCGGGGTCCTCGAATGAAAGTCACGTTTAGCTTTATATGATAGTACACCTTCATGCCAGTACACGACGCAATGCTATGCTTCGCTAAAGTGCTACAGACACGCCTACCAACTCAAGCCTTCAATCTCCTCTCCTCACACTTGACACAAACTGGATCCTGCGAGTCGCCGCGCAAGAAGTATCGTCCATCCGCGAAGTCGCCGTTGCACTCCATGCACACGAAGCAATTACTATGCCAGTCTGATCCAAGCGCTTTCACCACGACATCGGTCACAGGTTTGCGACACTTCCTGCACTTCGGACTGTACCGATTCGTGTGACACCCAACACACCAAGCATAGCCATCTTTCTCCACAAAAGGCATAGTTGAGTCGAACGGATCACCGCATTGCGCACAGAAGAAGTGGCCAACATGCCACTCTGCACCGCATGCCACGATGACTTCGCCTTCGATGGGAGTCTTGCAACTCTTACATCTTGGGGAAAACAGCTCGTGGAAGTCGAGGTGGCAGTAGAAGCGAAGTGAATCGTCGTTGCCATCGGTCATCTCTAACTTGCGGTACTGATCTTCGCTCATGCCATCAGGCATGGGAGGGTTGAAGCCGGTAGTCTGACGGGTGGTGATCCTCTCCAATCGTTCTTGGCGTTGCCTGTCGGGCTCAGGATAGAACGCAACACATTCGAGGTTCGTATTGCACTCGTGACAAACAAAACATCCTGGATGAAAGCGCTGACCTGCTGCGCTCAAGATCCGGCCAGCGATGGGCAGAGCGCAGTGTGCGCAAAGTGCCCCGGATTGTCGCATTGAAGGTGTATAATGTGGTGTCGACCTCGAAGCAGGCAATGGAGTGGTGTTTGCGTGGTGTGGTAAAGGCCTGGCAGAAGGCAATGGTCGTAGAGGGATCTTGCTTCGAGTTGGAGAGCTTGAGGTGTTGTGTGGAGGGCTGACGCTGACTGAAGGGGCTGAGACCTGGATCCCTGGAGCATTGTGCGAACCTGACGCGTGTTCGGAAAGGTCTTCAGGCAGCACAATTGAGGGTATCGCAGGGTCGTCCGGTACGTTGATGACTGGAATCGGAGGCGGTGGCGCGTTTTTCGATGGGGGTTCCGGCTTATATGGTTCCGTTGGAGTTGCAACGATATATGGAGAAGGCTTCGCTGCTTCTGAAGGCTCTTCCTGCTTTGGTATTGCGGGACTGTGTTGCTCCTCCATGACAATCTCCTTGGGCTTGAAGTCTTTCTGGAAGCTGACGATCGGCCTCGCTGGTTTGTCGCTCACCATCGTTGGTCGTGGCAGATTAGGGCTGTAGTCTTTCCGGCTCTTGCCTGTCGCTGCACGAATGTCATCACCTCTTATCTCCTTGCCATCCTTGATAGGGGTCGTTTTCGGAGCAACTTCATCTGCATCGTAGCTAGACGACCTCGGCGGCGTCGGAGGCAGAACCTCGTTGGACTGGTACCATGGATTCCGGCTTTGGCTGGGAGCGTTTCTCTGTATCTCGATCCGATCGTGCCTCAGCACTGGCGCTGGTGGCAGTGAAGAAATGACAGGCGCGGAGTTAGAGCGCTCTAGCTTCTCTGCCTGTGCTCTTACCCGCGCGAACGGATTCTTGCGAACATAAGATGGCAGAGGTTGTGTTGCCGGCGTGAATTCTCTCTTGTCTTCTGCTGGCTGTTCACCTGGAGGCGATTGTCCTTCCTCTGGATCTTCCCATATCTTGTCATTCGGGTGCATGTACATCTTCTTTTCGCCGCTGAGAATCCGTCTGCTGCCACTACTCGATCTGCGGTGTGCGATGGCAATGTCAATCTCGACGGCTTTGGCGAGCTGGTCATAGCTCTTGCCGTTTGATCCTCGCCTCTTGGGCACGGACACAGATCCCGTTGGAGGACTCACCTTCCGGGGGCGTTCGATCCTGCCTTGTTTGGAAGAATGGGGCCTGCTGGATGTGGAGCTCTCGCCACTATCTGAAGCACTTCGATCTCCTGCTGCTAATGTTTTGTCCTTGCTGTGACTAGCTTGATAGCTGCCTTTCCGCAAGTGCGAGCGATAGTCTTTGAGATCCGGATTCGCAAACACTTTTGGCGCATCTCTTGCTGCTGGGTTCTTGTGGTTCCAGACAAGCTCTGCTGCTTCGTCCTGGGCTGACGAATGAATGCGCTTCTCCTCTTCCAGATCCATATCCTCCAATGCCTCTCTCAATGACTTCGCCTCTTGCTTCTCCATCCAGCGCATGCCATTCTCCATATACGGCATGCTGAGCGCGTGTCGAACAGCAGGCTCCTCCGCCAGCTCGGAGCCCGGTTCTGCTTTCGCTGGAGGTGGTGTTGCGAGAGGTCGTCCAGCGAATGGGCTTCGGGCAGAGCACATGCTACGCTTCGATGGAATGGATTCCATTCTTCGATGCGACAGGGACTGTTGGGGCATGATAGGCATGCTGTTGCTCGTAGGCAGGGATGGTCGATCATCATTTGTCGGGGTCGTTTTGACGATCTCCGTCTCGGTTCGCTTCAAGGAGCTGAATCTGGACGAGGGAGGCGGACGTGCTCCGGACGGTCGCGCGGGTCTTGCATTGCGAAGGTCAGATAAGTATTGTGCTGTTGGTGATGGAGGTAAGCATGTCTCCTCTGCTGTCATGCACTCTCGCAGTTTGGAGGCGCGAGGAGGGGCATGAGGAAGAACGCTGTTCATTGCGGACTGACCCATCTCACTTTCACTCATGGACGTCGGTCGCGGCACCGGCCTGTCTTTACTCTTTAGCATCATCTCCTCTGCTCGTGTGGTCGGGGTCGCCCAGGCGGCCTCAGGAATGTGCGGGAGGTTCTCACGCAAGGAGGGCGCACGAAGTAGGTATTATGCGTACAATGCAGCGATAGGAAATATTCTCAGGTCAGAAACGACTGGAACGACTGCCAGAAGAACGGATGCAGAACCAGACCATCCAACGCCTCCGGGTTATTATGCCATTGATGCTGTCTTCAAGATGTGGAGGGAGTGCCCGTTTGTCGTTCCCTCAACCAACTTCTTGCCAACTCTGCTCGTGTCAACAACGGGTTGCCCAGGCGACGCCTCACCCGTTCATACGGGGTCTCGAGTGATGATACACTTGACAACCCTCCGTGTTTCCTCCGTTCGCTTTCATCATCAGCATCCGAATCAACCAACACCTTGTTCTTGCTCCCGTCGAGTGGAACCGAATGTGCATCAAGGACGTGGCAGGCTCCAAGCAAAGTCACGATAGATGTGCGCGGCCTGGACTGATGCGGATCCGCACCGCCATGCTTTCGCAGTTGTGCTCTCACATATTGCCCTCATCGCCAACAGCGTGCGAGCCATGACTACTGCCTGGCAGATCGAGGAGGCGGTGTTATTACCGGCGTACGGTAGACCGACCGTTGTACAAGTCTGGGAGTCAACGGCTACGGGCAACGACAACGGCAAGACCCCCCTCTTCGAAAATCGTCTTGTAACAACATGCTGGCAACATGGACCCTGCGACAAGTGGTGATTGAAAAAATGAGATGACCGCTCTGCGTCTGCCTTTCAGCTTCAGCCAGGCATCCCAGACTGAAGATATGCAGCTAAAAAAGAGAGAACTACTCACGTGACCAGTATGGCTGTGCCGCGAGCGGGTTTCTTGCCGAGACGTCACGTCGCCAGGACGAGAAGAAAAGAACAGAGCAACGAGCAGAATACAGACGTCGACCCATCTGCTCGATCTCTGATCCCTTCACCACGGTCATCATCGCAACTCCTTCCACTTACTTCGCATTAGCGCTCGCTGCACCATCAGGATTGTGCGATATGACCCGGAAGCGCTCAGACTACACTGCATGCATATGGGGCGTTTCGCGAGACAGCCAGAGGAACCATACCCGTCTCAGTGAAAGAAGATTCGTTTCGTCATTGCATATCTAGCTAGGTACTGTCTCAGTGAAAGAAGATTCGTTTCGTCATTGCATATCTAGCTAGGTACTGTCTCAGAAATGAATGGTGATGGTTACACAAATCATCAACAGCACTCCAACCACCCAAAAGTCAACGTAAAGCAGAATCCACACCATCAGTATCGACCCTGCACCTGCCTCTCCATTTCATCCTTCGTCCACGTACTTGAAAAACTGAGTGGCTGAAAGCCTCGCATTTTGAAGACTCAAGCAGCCAGAGCTGGGTCTCGCCTCCTGCTATTACCGATAGCAGCATATCTCGCTTCCTTCTCCCCTTGCAGTTTGTTGATCTCTCCCTGCAGAGCTTGGATATCGTCCCGCGCCTTCTCCATGCTAGCCTTGTATTTGCCTGGCTCGAGGCTCCATCTGCATTGGATTGGACCGTCAGTAAAAGAAAGAAAAAAAAAGGGAGGGGGGGGGGGGGTAAAGGTGGCAAGCTGAGACAAAATAAATAGTGGTGAGGCTTAACCGCTTGTAATCTGCCACAGCTTTGTCCCTGCGTCGGATCTTCTTCTCGATCTTCTCGCAAAAGGGGCACTTGTCGCTGAGGTTTATGGTTTGGAAGATCATTTTCATGCCGCAGGTTTCACCTGGCCAGTGCGTAAGTCGTCAGTCAGCGGGGGAGTTACTCGAAAACAAGCTAACATTGTGTTCGTACCTGTGCGATATTCGCGGTTGCAGTGCTGCCGGAAGTTGCCCCATTTCCAGTCTCGGCAGTTGAAGATGTAGTTGTCGTAGTAGCACATGTTGATCTTGAGGTTAATTGATCCTGATGCGTGAGCTGGCATTGAGTGGTCAGTGCTCGTTCGTTGATACGATGTATGGTGACTGATGCTTTGCTTGGAAGCTGACCTCGTGAGTTCGAGCTGGTGCTATGTGGCCGACGAGTGGTAGGTGCCGTTGTTGACGATGCTCTCTAGCGGAACCTTGTTAGCACTGGCTGAGACATGGAGGATGTTGACCGGCTCGTGAGAGCATTGGTCGTCATTGCTTGATGCAGCATTGATAGGAGGGAGAGGTGTGCTGGACCGTTGCCAGAGTGAGGCCTAGGCATGAGGGAGATGGGCAACATGGCAGAATGTAACATACTCTGAGTATCTGAGGAGCCCGGTTGCGATCTTTGCGATGAGGAAGGAAGGAGATGGCGGGGAGATGCTTCTGCTCAGTCTGCGAGACCAAAGGCTGCCATCGAGCCGCTATTTATGCTTTCCGTTCAACTGTCCAGACACTTCACATGCCACGGACGTTACGTCCTCATCATGCCATAGCTGCTTGACCCCTTCGACCTCCACCATGCTCGGTTGGATAGACTGCGGTCGATCGAGCCAACGAGCTCCTTCGGGGCTCACGGAGCATCGACGGCAAGGACTAGTTCGCTGAGAAGGGAAGCTGCAGTGGTATGTTGGCGTCGCCGTCGCTCCGGCGTATGCGGGCATGATTGCCTTGCGCGGATCGATACGTTGCGTGGCGTGCTGTCAACCTGTTGATGTTCGCTTGCTACCATATCCTTCCAGCCTGTCATGCTCTGTAGCTCCACATCGAGTCCATCTGGCGTGGGCGTGGAGGTGTAGCTAGAGCGGTATGGTTGCACAACGCTTCAGCACAGGTGAATGAAGTCCATGTCACGTGCCAATGGCTAATGTCCTGACGTCTTCTCGATAGTCATTGGCCGCGGGCGCACTACGAACATAATGCTATATCGCACCTGATTAGAGCCGCACCGCTCCGATCGCGGACTGTACGTCTTGGGCACAGTGTGTCTCTGGTCTTGGCTAACCTGAGGCCACAAAGACCACTTCAGTGCGCAATACCTGGCTTCCAATGAGACAGCACTCCTGGGTACACGTCCTGCAGACTCGCTAACTAGTGTGCGCTGGTGCTCGAGCAGACAGAGATCGGTTCTGTTGGGGTGGACCCTGTCGATAGGAAATGCGGTGTCGGTCCAGTGGCACTCAAGACGAACATGGGCATGACCTCCCCATAGCCTGTACCCTCCCTGTAACCCACAGTGCAGTGTCGTTGAGCGGACCGAAGACATTGCTAATCAGTCACCTTATCTTGCCGTGCTGCAGCGAAGGACCGGACCACTCATGAGAAGCTGTGTTGAGTACCATTGGTGACTGTACGCCTCATCATGCAAGTACCATGAGTAGTGCTGCTCTTGGTGCATCCTCAGCTTACAGCATGGCATCCGATGCTACCCAACTGGCTGATCTTGGGTCAAGGAGGCAGTCGGTTCGCATGTACGGCGTCACCTGTCATCGAAAGGTCCCGGCCGGGCTTGAGTCAAAGTTGAGGCCTGGTCAGTCCGTCCAGGGAGCACCAGCGAGCATTGCGGTGAGACTACGCCTGATCTGCCCTGGCTTGCCTCCGCTCTTGCAACGTGGCACTCTAAGTATGGTGGATTGGTACGAAGGCTATTCGCGGGCTCTAGAAGGCGATTGTTAGCACGGACCTTGTAGCTTGTGAGTGGCATATTGGCTCGCTCATCACATGTCATCGATTCTCGATGTTCGCATCCCATGACCCTATTCCTGTCTATCTTTTGTGGCTAGAACCCATGCCAGCGGGTCCCTCTCGCGATACTCCGTGGTGTTCATGCAGCCGTTCGTGCGTGCAAAAGATGGTATGGGGAGTTGCTGCCGGCAGAAGCACGTAGCGTGCGGTACTGCTGCAACTTCGTCGAATCATGGCCAACAGCGAGCCGACAGGCATGCTGTTTACCTTTTACGCAGCCACAACGTGACATGAGGCAACGGACCAACGAGGCTAGTCTTCGTAGACGAGGTGAGGAAGAGGTTGGGGAAAGAGCTGACATGCTGCGCTTGGTGACGCAGCGCGAAGGACTGCTGCAGCTTGGACGTGACTAGTGTTAGCGAATAGAGGAAGGGATCACGACGGCGGCTGAAGCGTAAAGCTCAGCAAGGCCAATATGAGCTTCGAAATTTCGCCATTGGACGACGATGTCTGATATTTCGTGTTGGTAACCAAAGTGCCAAACATGAGCGGGACACCGGATGAAGTTCAGTTTCAGTTCCCGCCAGCCGGTCATGTGAGTGGCTGGCTCCGTTGAGTCGGAGGACCTGTCGGAGGGCTGCTTGGTCGACTGCAGACGGGTGTATTCACCTGACGCGAAGTGCCTGTTGGACAAGGCGCTAGAAAGGTCAGGTCGGAGACATTCTCATTGGAGCGCCTCGAGCCAATGACGCCCACACGGGCCACCCGTACGCCCGGCAGCTTGGCCCATCGGCCTCGTGCATTGTTTCTGTGGTGTGTGGAGGGTACACCGGCCAGAGGCGCCGGGTATCATGCCAGCGCAGCAGGACCGGGACGCAACTGGAGCTCTCTAGGTCAGGAACTAATTCTTACTCCTCGCGCCTCTCTCGCCAGGATCACCAAAAGGCTCGTGCCGGTTGCAACTTCGTCGCAGCATTGCATTGAGTTTGTTGGGTAGTGCTGAAGTGCAGCTCCACGGCGCTTGTTGGAGCATCGAAAAGATGGAGTGTGGATAATAATAATACTAAACGACGAAAGCATTGTGTGAACGGACCGGACCATGCATGCTTGGCGTTTCGTCCTGCCAGAAGTGGGCCCTCGGACGGCGGCTGTGGCTGGGGGGGAGAGATGCATCATCGTTCGTGCATGTGTGCACTGCACCGAGTACTACCAACATCGTCAATCCGAACAGCGGCATGCGAGACCCTAGCCCAGCAGACATGATGGAGCATGTCCGCGCCACTGAGACGACGCTCGTAGAGCTGCCGGACGAGCTCATTCTGCGCATATTGTCATTCCTCTACCTCGACGTCAACGATCTGCTCTCTGCTTCAAGAGTAGGCTTGCAGATGGAAGGCTGCTGGTGTGCAGTGCAGCTGACATAGGTAGACGTCACGACGGCTGAGGACTCTATCGCTCGATCCACCGCTACACCGCTGGCGCCTGCGCGACTCGCACGACCGCGTTGGCTATCTGCTCCCGCAAAGACCATCGCTGCACATGCTACAGCCGCCAGTGTCTATGATCTACCTGACGCGAACGCATCTGGCCGCTCGCCGACTGCACTGGTCGCTGGTGTCCATCCGCCTGAATCGATCACTGTTAAGACGACCGCAGCTCTCGAAGCTCGTCTACGCCAACATCGTGCCGAAGGAGTGCTGTCGCGTAGACAGGACCTCGGGAGAATTTGTCTGGGGTGCTGGCGTCGCGGGCGCATTGCTTGAGAAGAAACGCAGGGTCGAAAGAGAGCAGATCAAGGAAGGCTTGCGTGTGTGGCTTGATAGGAAAGCGCGCAATATCAGGGAACGGAGGAAGGAAGGCGGCGTCGGCGTGCTCGTGTGGAGATTCTCGCGGAAGACGAAGTTATCAGATGCCCGCCGGCAATCGGATGCATACTATGAGAAGCCTCGCAAGGACACAGTCAGTGGCCTCAGGCGATTCTTCGAAGGTCTTGGGAGTAGCAGGATAGCCGCCGCTTGAGCTGAGGAAGTGTGATCATTAAATTAAACCTTAACCATTCCTGCGGTATTCCTATAGCCAGTGCAAATCAGGAAACACACGGTGCATCGATATGAACGTGATGATCATACTGTCATACATGTTTGCTGGAACCTAAACTCATTCAATGCATCTATGTAGCACATTTCTAGTACTTCGTTTGAAGTCGTCTTATTCATGACAGAACGCCGCCTTGGCATTATCAACTAAAATGCTCGACTCAAAACGCTCTCTACAGCTCATCGTGACCGCTTGGCTCATCATCGCCATAGTCTGGCATACCACCCGCACCCCCGTAAAGCTTCGACGTGATTGGGTATGCAACGTCAGACAGCTTTTGCTTCTGCTCCTCGAAGTCCTCGGTCGTGGCAGTCGCTGCGCTCTCCTCGAGCCAGTCGGTTGCCTCCTTGACAGCCTCGAGGAGAGTCTCCTTGTCATCCTCGTCGATCTTGCCACCGAGACCTTCCTCGTCATTNNTCAAGCTGAAAGCGTAGTTCTCGAGCCCGTTGCGAGCTTCGATGCGCGAGCGAGTAGCCTTATCTTCCTCGGCGTACTTCTCAGCTTCTTCGACCATGCGCTCGATCTCGTCCTGGCTGAGGCGGCCCTTGTCGTTGGTAATAGTGATGGATTCGCTCTTGCCAGTGCCCTTGTCACCAGCGGACACACGGAGAATGCCGTTGGCATCAAGCTCGAAAGTGACTTCTATCTGAGGCTGTCCACGTGGAGCGGGAGGAATACCGGAAAGCTCGAACTTGCCCAATTGGTTGTTGTCCTTGGTCATGGAGCGTTCACCTTCGAATACTTGAATCAGGACCACTGGCTGGTTGTCAGCAGCAGTCGAGAAGATCTGACTCTTCTTTGTGGGAATCGTAGTGCCACGCTTGATCAGGTGAGTCATGACGCCGCCGGTGGTCTCAATACCAAGGGTGAGTGGGTTGACATCCATGAGGACGATTTCGCTGGCCGACTCCTCGCCTGAAAGAACACCACCCTGAACAGCTGCGCCGTAAGCGACAGCCTCATCGGGATTGATACCCTTGCTGGCCTTCTTGCCAAAGAATTCCTCCAGCATGGCCTGAACCTTAGGGATACGAGTAGAACCACCAACAAGAACGATATCGTCAATGTCGCCCTTCTTGAGCTTGGCGTCCTTGAGCACCTGCTCCACCGGCTTGAGAGTCTTCTTGAACAGGTCGTTGTTGAGCTCCTCAAACTTGGCGCGGGTCAAAGTCTCGGAGAAGTCGTTGCCCTCGTGGAATGCTTCGATCTCGATTTTGGTGCTCATTTGGCTGGAAAGAGCGCGCTTGGCCTTCTCAACTTCGCGCTTCAGCTTACCCATGGTCTTCGAGTTCTTGGTGATATCGGTGTCATGCTTCTTGTTGTAGCTCTTTACAAAGTAATCGACGACACGCTGGTCAAAGTCCTC
>AWYE02000466.1:0-25272 GCA_000504385.2 Exutisphaerella laricina CBS 326.52
AAAATCCACTCCTCCTCCCTCTAATTCAGAAAACATTTTCTCCCAATTTCCACACACACACACACACGCACACACACCTCAACTGCGGGGGAAACATACCTACCAGTGGAAGAATGAAAAATATTTCTCCCGTTTTCGAGGTTTGTGCGGGAAGGAACGTTGATGTTATATCGATCGAGTCCCTTAAGTAGAACCTTTTTTTTTCAAAAGTGTAATTAAGATGAAGGTTGAGTTGGAAGGTCCTGGTGGAAGATCGAAGGGAGTGGTTGCATGGGGTGGAAGGAGTGAGGCAAGTTCAAAGAGGGGGGTTCCGCTTATAAGCGAGGCGATTGTTCTTGAAGCTATGGTCTATCGAGCGTGGTACTGCGGTGCTTCGGGGAATGATGTTAATGTTGGTGGTGGTGTTTTGAGGTCGGACATTTCTTTTCCATCAATCTCGACTCTGCTTGAGGTGCCGTGGAGTTCGACTGGTGGCGTGGAGAGTTTGCGGTGCTTCTTGTCCGACCTCCAGGTTAGGAGGGGTGGTTTGCCTTCTGAGCGTCGGTAGCGTCGAATGAAGAAGAAGGCGCCGGTGAGGATGACTACGAACCCAGCTATCGCGCCTACTGCGATTCCAGCTTTCTCTCCAGCGCGTAATTCGTTCGCGTCTTTGCTGTTGCGAGCAAGAGGCTTCCAGTGGTCTGCCCAGCTTCGAGGGAAGATAGTGGTGTCGCTCGAACCACTGAAAGATGACGTGCTGTCAAAGATGCGGATATCAGAGGCATTAACACCAGGTCCCGTCGCTTGAGTAAGCAATGTTGTGTTACTGCCAGTGTCTTCGAAAAGAAATGCGGCTTGGAGAAATGCTCGACCGAAGTTGTAGAACTCGTACTCACTGCGGTTCCGGACCACGATTGGCAGATAGGGTACGGGGTGATCCAGACCAGATGCTCGAGGTTCCAGAGTCAGGTTGAGAAGCATAAAGGGCACCTTGATCGTCGTGTCTGATGTGCCGCTATTCGTGGTAGTTCGAAATACGAAGCCGAGATACGCTGTTGATGCCAGCACCTGGGAGTAGGTCGAATTGGCCGTGTTCCAGAGGTAGTACCCGGTACGAGCATCATGAATGACTGGCAGCTGATTCGCAATATGGGTGATGGCTTCTTGCGGCAGGCCAATGTACGCCGATGATGGCTCCAGAACCACTGGAACTGCCTGCGCTCCTACAGCGCCTTGATCATGGAGAAGGCCTGTCTTGTTCGCAAATCCAAACGGCGAGCCTCCGTCTTCTACACCAATGACGATGTCCTGGAGGCGAAAGCTGTTCGGATCTAGAGCGCCGTAGGAGTTGATAGAGCCTGCGATAGATGCGATTGCAGGTCCCGCAACACGTGCTTGGTCGTAGCCACCGAGAATCAGTGAGCCGACGTAGTCAAGATGCGCAGCGCCAACGTGCAGACCATACGAGGCGGAGGAGATCTGTTGCGAGTTGTCGAGTACTTGGGCGAAGCTGCAGCCGTTTGTGGAGCAATCTGAGCCGGGCGGTGAAGCGCCGGGGTAGAAGAAGCCTGCTTCTATGCCAGGGACATCGCCAGTGGGGTACTTGGTATGGCTATTGGCTCTATTGGTCACCGGCACAACGACAACATCGCTTGCCCTTGAAGTGCCGCTGTTGAGCATGACCTTGGCTGCAACTCCACATACATAGTACTCATCCCTGTCATTCCAGTTCGAGGTGTTTGTAAAAACATTGGGGAAGTCCATTGTGCCGCCAATGCCACAGTATGCAGTTGCATTGGGCAAGGCGCACACATCCGGTGTGGGTATATATGTATATCCAAGGCTCTTCTCTACAGGCAGTAGATTAACTGTATGTAGTTCCGAGGTACGATTGTTTTGCACGCCCAACGTCACGGCTTGCCACGGTCCGTCTGCTCCAAAATAGTACGATGTGTTCCAAGACATCTCGACATAGGACAAGGTCTGCTGCGCTTGTATCAATAGCAGTAAAGAGCGTGGCAAAGACCAAAGTGCCGCCATTGCTGAGGTCGAAGGAGCCAGGCAAGTGGAAGTCTCAGCTCCAACGGCGAAGACAAGGGCGCAAGGAGGAAGCATTGTAGAAGAGAGCGAGAAGTGGCGGAAGGGATCTGTCAGCTGTTGTTGCATGGCATGCATGGCCAAGTCATTCACGCCGCATCGTACGGGACTGGAGCATTCCTGTTACAGAGAAAGTGCCCGCCATGTGGCAGTCCAGGCTCTCCATTTGCCGCAAATCCTTGACGGCATCGCCAGATACGTGCTTGTGGCTCAGAATCGGACTCGAAGGGCGGAAGTGGTCAGCTGTGGTGCCTCCTGGCGCGAATTCCTGGCTTCTCGCGTTACACAGCAGCTGCAGATAACATCGCTTACCCCCATAAGCCAGTAGAGGTAGCCGAGGCCGCACGTCTTCGCGATATCATGTTCGGAAGCCTCGACAGGCGCGCGGAACCATGGGGGGGGGAGGGGGAGGGGGGGTAGGACAGCCGCTCGAACGCTGCTGTAGACGATGTCATGCTGGAGGAAGAGAAGCAGACCATGTCACGTGGGTCGCTTCCCTCTGTTCCCTACTGTTGCGCTAACGTTAACTCATGAAGTTAGTGTTTCTGCCTTGGCAAGGGTGCGATGATGTACATGCATGTAGGTGACGTTATAGCGCGCAAATCGAGGGGCAACAGCTTGAACACCTGGACATGCTTCGACTTTAGTGCCCATGGGGTATCTGCTACCAACACCTACCTACTACTGCGTAACATCCTGTTGACCTCTTCGCTCCCTATACAACTATTCCTCCGAGTACTTCTCTTCTCTTCACGCTCACGCTCCTGTCACCGCCCCTCCTCCTCCATACGATAACTTCGGCAGCCCGTCGCTGGTTCTGGTCTAAACATCTCAAGCACATCCGCGTCCGGGATACACGCCGCCGGGAACGAGAGAAACGCCGATGGGAAAGAGAGAAACGTCGTAGAGTTAGAGAACATCAACGAGCGTCACAATGTCAGAGAAAGAAGGAGAAGCAGTCCCGGCCGGCCAGAAGTCGTCATGGTCGAGCTTCATCAAGCAGCTCGCGTCCTTCAATGGCGACCTCTCAACCATGACCGCCCCTGCCTGGATTGTGTCCGACAAATCGCTCACTGAGTTCTCTGCATACTGGGCGGAAATGCCCCGACTGCTCGTTGCTCCAGCAGCAGAGAAGGATCCCCAGAAGCGCATGGTGCTCGTGCTGAAGTGGTTCCTGTCGACACTGAAGCAGTAAGTGGTGACTATTGTGCAATCCATGAACACGAAGCCTGTCGTGGCAAGCTAACACGTATATCTGTGCCAGACAATACGCCAGTAGGAACGAGAAGCTAGGCAGTGAGAAGAAGCCAATCAATCCCTTCCTGGGTGAGCTCTTCTTGGGCAAGTGGGAAGACGAGGCTGGCGAGACACGACTTGTGAGCGAGCAGATCTCGCATCATCCTCCAGTCACTGCATACAGCATCTGGAACAACAAGCACGGTGTGCGGCTTCAAGGCTACAACGCGCAGAAAGCTAGCTTCAGCACCACCATCAACGTGAAGCAGGTTGGACACGCCATTCTCCACATCGACGAACACAACGAGGACTACATCATCACCCTGCCTGGCCTGCACATCGAAGGTCTCTTGAAGGGCGCTCCATTCGTGGAGCTCAATCACAAGAGCTACATCATCTCATCGTCAGGATATGCAGCACGTATCGACTACTCTGGTGCTGGTTGGGTTTCCGGAAAGAGCAACGGTGTCAGTGCCACCATCTATCCACACGGAAAGGAGAAGAGTAAGAGCAGTGTTCTGTTCAAGGCAAAAGGCAGATGGACGGACGTCTTCACAATCGAAGACGCTAACGGCAACACGGTCGTGACCTACGATGCAAAGAAGGAGCCAAGAACAGAACTGCAAGTCGCGCCCATTGAGTCGCAAGACCCGCTTGAAAGTCGCCGAGCTTGGAAGAAGGTGGCAGACTCAATCGCGAAAGGTGACATGAACCAGCTATCAGTCGAGAAGAGCAAGATCGAGGAGAACCAAAGGGCCCTGCGAAAGAGAGAAAAGGAACAGGGCAAAGACTGGGATCGAACGTTCTTCACACAAGTCAAGAGTCTACCAATCTTCGATAAGCTGATCAAAGAGGTTGGAGGAAGTATAGAGCAGGACCAGACTGGTGGTATCTGGGTTTTCGACCAAGAGAAGGCAAAGAACGCACAGCCACCGTTCAGTGCCCTGAGCTCGGAATGGAAGGGCGAGTTGTGAGGACAGTTTTTGAAACACCTGCGATACATTTCAAGTTGTACGATAAGGAGGGCATAGCGCGCGTCTCAGACAGCCGTCCGCAGCTTCGAGACGCTGTCGAGCGGGCGCGCCTTTGCCTCGTGAGCGAGTCCCCTTCAGAAAAGCATGATACCTAATATACACATGGCATGAACGGTCGTATCCTGATACATCGGCTGAGCCCACTGTACGCTCCAGATATCTCCTGCTTCAACGCCTGAGATCGAAAAGTCATCAACCTATGAGTTTTGTAGAGCACGAATTAGTCGATATAGCTAAGAATCATACATGCGCTCATTGGCTACGCTGACGCGGGCACTAGCGGCCGCCTGCATGCATTCACTAATGCCGACTTGACTTTGCTCCAACATCATCGTTCTTTCTTCGACATCACCACCGACGGAAACTCTTGAGTTGCGCGTCGACATATCCTGTGCTACTTCATCTCAGCACGCAGGGCACGATGGCGACTGATCAGCAGAACGCGAGCCAGCAGGTCTGGGATGCGGCGCAATACGAAGCAGCTTTGGCGCATCTTGAGAAGCTGCAAGAGCAGGTAGGTACACATATGTATGCTGCCTTGATAGTGAGATCAAACGGCTGACAGGAGTAAGCTCGATGGCCTGCGTAATGCGGTGCCTGGACTTGTCGCACCCTTAACGCCCGCGAGGAATGCTTCTAAGCATGAAATGTTCAATGACATAAAGCGAGCGGCTGTCACAACGACCACAGAGCTACAGGCCTTCAAGGATGACTGGATATCAGATCAGACTCAGCACATATTCGCCAAAAGTGACGAAAGCTTGAAGAAGGATTCCAACCTAAGCAAAGCCGCCACCGAAAAGCGCTACGGCTGGGCAGAAGGCTTATGAGCCCCAAAAGCTGTCGTTGATCGTCTAACCCGGCAGTGACGGCTCCGACTCATCGTAAAGGCCTTCCACCCGGCCATCTCCCCGCACTCCCATCAACAGTAGTGTTCCACGTCCCATCGTACTCCCTCCAGCAAGTCGGCAACGTCCACTTCCCTCTGTGCCCATTAGGCCAATGCGCGTCCCTCCAAAACTTCCACTTATTCTCCGGCCTCAAATGCTCATACCTCCGGTTGCGAAAATTGTACACCTCCCCCGGCTCTCTCCTCGCCCAAGGCGTACTTCCCAGATTCGCCTCCGGATACCAGTCCATATCCTCCACAGGCGCGCGCCAGTTCGGATCCCGATCGATACCCACATCGCCCCAGCGGGACCAGTGTTCGCGAGAAGGCATGTCGCGATGTAACGTGCGACGGTCTCCATTGGCGACCACGAAGACGTCTGGGCCTTCGCCCATGAGGCCGTCTGTGAGGCGGCCTAGGGTTCCTGCGGCCCCTTTCTAATTAGCACTTCACCGCACAAACCAAAACATCATGTTCCGGGTGCGTGTCTCGACATTACCTCTCCTAGCACCATCAATTGGCCGAGCCCAATACTTCTTCGACTTGAAATTATGCATTTTCCGCCCACCTTGGTACCATCCTCTCTTCTCCGGACGGTAGTGGATGTACGGCTCCTCTCGCGGCGCGAGACGGCGCTGTCCGAATTCGGGCACGAACGGAAAGCCGTTGTAAGCGGCTTGTTGGTACGGCTCGGAATAGGGTTCCTGGTGGAAAGGGAATGCCATCTTTCGAATTCCGCCTGCAATTGGTGGATGTTCTCTGTTGCCCTTGGTGTGTGTGTGTGTGTGTGCGCGGTGGGGTTTTATGCTGTTGAAGGGTGTTTATGCTTGTCAAGCATATTGCCTTGGATTCTTTGGGACGGACGTTGGCATTGCTTGCGCGACTGGCGGTTTTAGGCAAACATGCTGATGAGAGGAGGTGTTTGCGTGTGGTGTTTGATCACAGGCAATCACGAGATCTGAAGACGGCCACATTGGCAAGTCTGTAGACGGGAACGATCGGGAACACTTTCGACAAGGGTACACATCTAGGTGTAGTGGTGTACAAGAACGTTACTCTACTTGATGCAAAGCACAGTATATCTGTCTGTTGTCCAAAGCCACTCATCCCAAACACGCAAATGCGAACCTGGCAACCTCCCTCTTCTCTAGGCACCTAGTACGCCCCCAGATCCTGCCCAGCCCTCGCAAGCGTCTCCCACACTCTTCCTGGCAACTTGTACTTGATCAACCCTGCAAACACCATAACATCCTTCGCCGTCTGCACACACGTCTTGATCGTATCCTGGTTCGCAGGGTTCTCATATTCCTGATTGCGGAGTCTGCCGACGATATTGCTGAGTGAGATTACACTCCATACCATAACATGGCCGATGGTGCGCGCCACCGTCGTCGGCATGACTTCGAAGCCCTGAGATTTGCTGCGAATGGCGCTGATGTTGCCGCCGGCTCTGGTGGGAATGACGTCGGCTTTTGTGACGGCCTGGAGATTGATTAGTATGATGTGAGAGAACAAGGTGCAATGACGAGCGACTTACATCGACTACATCTGGCCACCTGCCGCGTTCGAGTTCTTGCCGTGCTGTGGCGAGCTGGAGGAGCACCTCGCATGCGTCGCTGTATTTGCGGTGGATCTTCTCGAGATACATGCCTTCGCTGGTGTAGAGTTGGTTGATGTCCCTGGCGAGTTGTATAGGGTCTTCGTTAGAAGTCAAGCTTAGACTGGCTTGAACTTGGTTCGGGTCTTGATTGTTTTGATCGTCAATGTTTCGTGGTCTGAGAGGCTGTAGTCTTGCGGGCTGGTCACCGAGCTCAGTTACTAAGGCTAGCGAGACAGCTTCATTGACAACATCATAGACTTTGTCGTAGTCTTCGCATAAGTGATAGAGCAGAGCAGCATCTGTAGTGCGACCTTGCTCTTCTGCAATGCGGGCTGCGACCAGAGTAATCTGTCGCAAGAACTCCTGCTGATTCCCGAGCCCAATCAGAGGGAGGAGTTTTTGTATCGCGCCGGGGATTCGTTGACCATCAGCTCGGATGTCGCCGAGGAGTTGAGCAAATTCGCGGGTTTCCAGCACAACCTCAGTAAGCGCTTGGTGACAGAGCTCACGCTGCTCTTTGCCCATTTCCGCTGGCTGAAGATCGGCGTTCAGACAGATGAGAGAGATGTAATCAACAGCAGCAGTGGCGTTCGATGTACGGAAGTCGCGGGTGTACAACCCGATCATATTGCCAAAGGCGATCTGACTTCTGCCATCTGCGGTGTGTTTAATCAAGTCGTCGCTCTCGGTGTTCCTCTCGATGACGCCCAGCAGTCCGTAAAAGTCCAGACCAATGGCGAAGTGTACTGCCGAGACATAGTTGTGTGGATATAGGTCAGCCACTGCACTCTCGAACAAGCCGGCCAGGATCTGCATGAAGAAGAATGTCGTAGGTGCATTAGCGATGTCACTACCAGGGCCAAAGTACCTATTGCCGACATCCTTAATCGAAGCTCGAACATCACCCAAGTCGAAAGCGTCTTGTTGGAGTTCATCAACTCGGTTATACTCGCGAGCTAGTGCGAACTGGAGCCACAGCCAATCCATCATGTCGTTGGTGATGCCATCAAGACTACGACGGGTGATGTCGCAACGACCAATGATCTTGTAGCACATCATTCTGTACGGGTCGACTGAACCTTCTGGCGCCAGCCTTACGTAGGTTGCATACGCGTTGTTGATGCTTGTCTGAGTCTGTGGTGGCAGTCTGTGGTCTGGACTCGCGACGAACTGCTCCAGGTATCTAGTGAATGAACTGTCGATGGTTCTGAATGCTTCCTTCTGCTCACGAACGTACGCTAATGTCTCGTCGTACAGACCGCTTCGGAGCAGGTAGAATATGACAGCCCAGCAGTAATTGTCGCCGATTTGTTGAAGAGCCTCGATGTCGGACCCCAGCTCCTTTCGAGCAGCGCGCACCCGAACGTAGCCTATAATCTTATTGAGCGAAGACGGAACACCCCCAGTATTCGCTTCTGTAGGATTTCGTGTCACAACCGCTTCGGCCTGGCTGTAGAAGAGCTTCTCAAGGTACTTGCGCGACCCAGTGACAATGCGCTTGTTAACCTCGAGTTGTTCGGGAGTATTATCTGCACCCAGATAGCCTTTTGCATAGTGTCGCTCGCGAACCACGCCAGGGTCTGAGCTGTTCTCTTTGCTTGGGTCTTCGCCGGTGATCTCGACCAGCGCCTTGAAGGCGTTAGCCAGCATCGATGTGTCCTCATTGGATGGCTCAGCTTCCACCTCAGCAAATCTCGAGAGCAGGGGGTAGACCTTCTCTTGCAGGCGCGCTACATTGAGATCCTTGACCTTGTCCGAGTACTTCTCCTGCTTCTTGCGCAGTACACTGTCTTCTGGAGCAGGTCGGAATCCATCTGGTCCAAGCTTCTCTGCCACATCGTTGAAGGCAGTATTTCGGAGGTCGCGAGGTCCGACAGAGCCAATGACAGACCTAGACATGCCGTTAAGACCAAATGCAGATCTGTTCGCTGTCGACATTCTGCTGCGTCTTGACGATCGCCCAAATGTGCTCGCGCCGCCTCGGATGCTTTGAGTGTTGGTAGCAGTCCCATGCTCATCCTGTGGTTTCTTCAAGCCAAAATGCTCGTAGATGCGCTGTCTGTGGGCATCCCAGTCCACTCCATGCAATCGCTCCTCAATCATCTGGTCGAAGTCGGCATGCGCGCGCTGGATATGGCTGTCCACCATCTTTTGAAAGTCGCTTTCATATCCCTTCGCCAATGTCTCCTTGACGCCGCCATTCACAGCTGGTTCTGGTGGTGCAAAGACTGATGATCGTGGTCCAGCGAGTTCTTCGAGATCGCGCAGAGCTTCACTCGTGTTCACGCCTGAGGCGGAAAGAAGATAATGGGCTCTGGCATCGGTGAAGCCTTGGCCCAGGTTCCTAACCTTGCGAGCAATGTCACCCAGACCGAGCTGCAGCTGTGGTTCATCGTTGTTGTTGTTGTTGTTGTTGGGTCGCTTTTGGCCTCGATCGAGCAGCGCTTGAAAGTATGCCGGCGCAGGTTGAGGTTGAGGATGATGTTGTTGTTGTTGTTGTTGTTGGAGTGGCTGCCCTTGCGGCTGTGACAATGATTGCCCCAAGCCTGCCATCGTGGGTGTTGATGCGCCGAAAGAGGAAGATGTTTTTAGCTGCAGCTGCGAATGTTTGGCGCCCAAAGTTGAAGGTCGACGCGACCCGTAGAACTAGAGAGTCCGTGCTCACGCAGCGATCGATTTAACAACAACAACTTAAGTTAGTTCTACTTCAGAAATCGTTGACATTTCTTGGCCTTCACGCCAGGAATTTCACGCTATCTCGACAGCGCTGCTCTGAACGGCATATAACTAGCAGTTACAGATGAAACGATGTATACCCCCCTGCTGTAGCTGAGATGTCTTACAAGCTCTGCGTAAGACCAAGCACCAGCACAAGTTTGCCTTGCCATTCACGAGCACGCAGCGACTATGGTAGCGACATGGGACAATGCCATGACTTATTTCTTCGTCTGTCTATATGATATACTGGCTCACTGCACGCTTAGATCCTCGATTCAAGCTGGCTTCAGCCTTTCGTGAGCCTCAATGGAACATTGCACTGCACTGGGAACGTCGGTCAATAGCAGCTACTGACAACCATCCACCCCCACCACTCTAGCCTTCCTCTGCCGCCTGCTCGGATAGCGCACAGGAGACGTCGTTCGTCTTCTGATAATAATGTCTGGTGCAACGGCTCATGCCCATGACCGCGGCATCTGGATGTTCGCGCCAGCACCGACTACCGCGGCTTGCGTAAGTTGTCTTTGTCGTGTGTGAGAGAAGACGCAGGCTGATGTTGCGGCGGCGAGGGCGAGGATAATGGTTGCGATCTGCATGGTGACGGTATGCAGTCGTGTGGAGTGTAGGAGGAAGTGGGATAGTTTTGCTTGGGATGCTTGATCGACTTGGGTTTGAAGCTTGAGGGCGTTTAATGATATGGTGTTCTGGACACACAGGGGGAGGGCCGTGAATTAGTAGTTCTATCTACTGTCAGTCTTACCGCCGGAGACGAGGATGTTTCATCAACATCGTAGGCTTTCGGAGCCATCGTCATTGCTGAGCAAGAATAGCATGTTTCCATCCTTGCCATGGGTAGGCGTGCCGCTGGATCGCGGACAGCTTGCGTGGCATGCAGCACTGAGATGCGCTATGGATCTGTGGCTGTGTCGTGAAATGCTTCGACCGTCGGGGCTTTGCGTTCATGAACCCTCCGGCATGCCGATCTATGCCCCAAGAGCACCACGGCTTGTCAGCCTTGCATCCTTGATACTATTTTGACACTATCGTCGGCGTCCTTTAAGCGTTTCGCTCCGTTCACAAGCAAAGAACCAAGATCCGGGTATGCGCGAGCCTAGACTCGATAACACGACATCTGCGTGTTCCACAGCCTCCGAAATGCGATTCCGTCTCGATGTCCGCGCTCAATGCCAGCGCGCGATAGTCCTCGAATTCAGCCGCGATGCAGCAAAGGAAGATGCGTAAACTGTTGCTTATGATTCTGGACATGCATTGGCAACTGTTGTTGGCCGGAAGTCCTAGCACTCCTGAACCACACCGTCCTCTTGGGCACTTTGTATGGGAAGCAAGAGGAAGAGGGCTGAAGAGTTGCTTACGGCAGGCCCAAATCGGCCACCGTGCCCATGGACAAGATATATGTATAAGCTTCATATCTCTCTAGTCTCGTGCTCCCGAACGTCCATCCAATCTTGACGATGCTCACAAGATTGACATGTACGGTCGAGGCTGGCTGTCCTGGTGGTTACACAGCTTCCGAAGACGAGCCGACGACGACAAGGATAGACGACGTGCCCCCCATGGTGCTGACAGCGTGGTGATGCGATTGGACGATGAATCTCGAGATTTGTTCGTCGGACTTGCACAACCTCACCCTCCACGACTTCACCTGCTGAACACAGTAACAACTAGCCTCACGTCCATCGCAGTGCATACTACCGCCCAGCATGCAGCCGACCGCGGTTCTCAGAATGCAGCGCACTCTGGCACGCACGGTACTGGGAATTTCACACTGCTCCGAGGCCACGACTGACGCGGAAATAGATGCCCATCAACATGGAGACCGGCGCCTCGAGCCTGCAGCCATGGAGACAGCCGTTGAAAGCCAAAAGCTACGTCAGTCCCTACGGCCCGCAGTACAAGATCCCACTGAACTTCTACGGCATCGACGCCAAAGTCGCTATCGGCTGGTGAGCATCGCGAATATGACAAGCACAACCGGCCGAAAGTACTACGATCACTGATGACCGGCAACAGGGCCAAGATTGGAGCCGGCTTTGGTGTCTTTGCGGGTACTGCTGCACTATTCTTCCTTGGTGGCGTCCCACGAGTGAGACACGTGAGTGCCGCGAAGCATACAAATATTCCGCGAGCTAACGGATGCAGGACATCCTAGAGAAGCTGCCCCTGGTCGGAGAATACTACGGATCTCTTGGTTACGTTCCACCAGAGGATAGCCCATTCTAAGCGGCCCCACCAAACATCCTACTGCACAGTCTGTAACATAGCATTTGAGCATAGCGAACGGCAGAAGGATCTTGCATACCTCAATGGTTATCTCTCGGCATCTGCACGGTCTGCGCTATTCGCTGGAAACGCACTGCTCGCTTGAGCACCATACCTTCACTGAGAGGTCCCGTCTCCCTCCGGAACAGATCTTGGTACGGAGTATGGCTCTCGATTGCCTTGTACCCACCACTTTCCAGCAGCTCCTTTCTTCTCCTTTCTACCTCCTCGATCGGCATCAGCATATCTACCCTGCGCTTGCTTAGGTCTACCCTCAGCGTATCACCATCCTTGAGTATTGCCAAATTGCCGTTTTCAGCTGCCTCAGGGCTGGCGTTTAAGATACTCGGCGACCCTGACGTGCCCGATTGCCTCCCATCACCAATGCAGGGTAACGAATACTTCAGTCCCTTCTTGAGCAAGTGAGCGGGCGCGGTCATATTAACCACCTCAGCAGCACCAGGATAGCCTAGTGGTCCTGTCCCACGCATCACCAGTATTGTCCGCGCATCAATGTCTGCAGTCTCGATCCTTCTGCTGTAGTCTTCTGGCCCGTCGAAGACGACCGCCTTGCACTCAAAGGCATTAGGATCCTTTGGGTTGTCCAGGAACTCTTCGTGGAAGTCCTTTGAGATGACAGAAGTCTTCATGATAGCGGAGTCGAACAGATTACCACGGATATGCAAGAACCCGGCGTCCTTCTTCATGGGCTCATCATAACTCCATATCGTCTTCCGGTCCCAGGTCTGCTTGCCCTCCACATTCTGTCGCACAGTCTTCCCGTTCGCAGTAATGCAATCACCATGCAGCTTCCCCTGCTCCAGTAACTCCGCCATGACAGCCGGCAGTCCTCCCGCACGGAAATACTCCTCACACAACATCTCGCCCGCAGGCTGCACATTCACCATCAACGGCACACGATACCCCAGCCGATCCCAATCATCCAGATCCAACGGCACACCCACATGCTTCGCCACAGCACTCAAATGAATCGGCGCATTCGTGCTCCCCCCAATAGCCGTATTCGCCACAATGGCATTCTCAAACGCCTCCCTCGTCATGATATCACTAGGCTTTCGATCCTGTTGCACCATCTCCACAATCTGCAACCCCGTCCGATATGCACACTGCGCCCTTTCCCTATACGGCGCTGGAATCGCCGCACTCCCAGGCAACGCCATCCCTAAAGCCTCCGCTAGCGCATTCATCGTCGATGCCGTCCCCATGGTATTGCAATGTCCCACTGAAGGAGTGCCGGCAGTGACCATATTCGTCAGCTCCTCGTCGTCGATACGGCCGGCGGCGTGTTCTTCGCGGGCTTTCCAGAGCACTGTCCCAGAGCCGATTTTGGAGTTGCGTTGGTAGCCGTTGAGCATGGGGCCGACGTTGAGGCATATCGCGGGAAGGTTCATGGTTGCGGCGGCCATGAGGCAGGCGGGCGTGGTTTTGTCGCAGCCTGTCAGGAGGACGACGCCGTCGAAGGGGTAGGCGTACAATAGTTCTACGAGGGTGAGGTAGCTCAGGTTGCGGTCTAAGGTGGCTGTTGGGCGGCGGGATGATTCTTGGATGGGGTGCGTGGGAAATTCGATTGCTATGCCGCCGGCGGTGCGGATCCCTTCACGGACGCGTTTGGCGAGGGTGGTGTGGTATTGGTTGCAGGGTGCTAGGTCTGAGCCGGAGTTGGCGATGCCGATGATGGGTCTGTTCGACATAAGCTCTTCTTTGGTGAGGCCGTAGTTGAGGTAGCGGTCCACATAGAGAGCGGACATGGCTTTGTCGTCGCTGCGGTGGAACCATTTTGTCGAACGTAGTGATTTTCCTGAATGATCAACGTCCAGTTTGGCTAATTTGGCTTCCAGTTCTTTGGTTCTCTCTCGAAGTGTTTGGAGTTCGGTCTTGTAGTCTTCGATATCGGCTGTTTGTCCGTTTGCTTGGCTGCAGCTGTTGGTTTGTTCGCAGCCATCGCATGCTTCTGCACCAGCTCCGTCTGAGCAGGCCATATTCAGAACACTCGACTGCGTTCGAACATCAGGAAATGAAGAACGACGCTCTTGAGATATGAATACAACAACTGGATCCTCACTCGCGGACGTATCATCACGCCCCGCTATAGCTACCCTCGGGTGAATGTTCAGGCGAGTGGAGTCGGGTTCACTGTCAGGATATCGGCACAGCTCGCTCCGGATGCTTGCTCCATATATCGGCAGTGGGCTTCTTAGACGATACATGGACGAGGGTGGGGCGAGCTTGATGTCTTTGGATGTCTACGCCCTCGGTCTCTATTTCTATGTATCGTCAGCTACTCTCTGATCACGGTAGGAGAAGCAAGAGTGTTGTCAGAAGTGATGATTCATGAGCCAGAAAATCACCTCCTCCTCTTCTGTTCAGCCTCTCCACAAATCTCTCCGATGTAAGACAGGTAGCCTGCTCAACAACCCCTGCGCCAGCATCGACCTTTCCTGGACTTGCTCTGGTGGATTGATTCCCTGCGGCGCTACTTATAGCGCCATGTATTGCATCCTCAGCGCCTACCGCTACATCTTGCGCAAGGCCCGCAGTCAACCATGTCCTAGCAAATGTTACGACTCGATCTGTTGTTTCCCGTAGTATTGACTGTCGATCCAGAAGATCCCGCAGCAGATATAGTGATCTAGCATCTCAAAAGGCTTCTTAGCGTAACCACACCTTATGCCGCTCCCAGGACCGCCCTTCCAAATCGTCGTTCAAGCCACTGTATTCGGAGAAGAATTCGCCCTCGCCACAAAGACATCAGATGCAATGGCCCGAACCCGCGTTAGCAGCGACCGTCTGAAGACAACTTCGGCTTGTCCTACCTGGGCTCATATGGTCAGATGCCAAGAATACCGGGCTGGCCTTAAGCTTATTGTCAGACGAGCCGCACAACCTGTTTTGGACCATTTGTAACCCACTGCCAGGTGTTTCTGACATTATCATAGCCTACCTGGCCGTGCTGTCGTAACACGCCTATGCGCCTGTACGTGCCAGACACACCCTCAACAGCTTGCAGGGCAAGACCACTCCAGGCAGGTGCCGGGGGGTCTATTTGTACACGGGCGGTAAGGGCAGATTTTACGTCGGCCTGGTACAGTGGCAAGCAGACCACTGTATCAGGCGCGTCCCAAGCACGCGGATATTCAGGACGCCTATCAGGCAGGTATTGGGCCAGCCGAAAGCCCAGCTCTGTGGGACCTTGTGGGAAGGCGTCTATGTTGATCTCACTGTTGACGAACGTCCATTGTGCTCCAGAATAGATCTTGTCGCTGGCACCTGGAAACAGCTCGAAGGCATGTTGTCCGTCATCGCCTAGCCTTCCGTATTTTCGATCAGGCAAGCCGGCTTGTAGACGAACGATGCAAAGCGTGGCGCTGAGTTCGACGTAACTGCCGCTCAAAACCTGTCCGTAAGGATCCAATCCAAGCGGTAACACATGAGTCCCAATAATTTCCGCATGAAAGTTGACAGTGTCATGCACTACTCGCTCGTAATGGATCGGATACTCACAAGACACCCACGACCACGAGGGCGCAGGGTGCTTGACTTCAGCTGAATCGTACACTGGCCATGTCGCGCTAAAACGGGCAAGTGACATCCACACAAGACCGTGAACAAGCGATGTGCTCCACAAGCCTGCCAGATAATGGCAATTTGTATTCCCAGAGCCAGCATAGACATCATTGTAGCGTCTAGCTATACCGGACAAGCCTGGAAGGCGATCATCGCCGTGCGTCAGGAAGGCAGCTGTATACATCTCAAGCAAGTCGTAATAAGCAAAGTCACCCGGGTAAGATTGCGTTGGCAGGCTGCGCCGGGATGGTGATGCCAGTGGCTGGACAAGCCACCAGTCTCTCGGTAACGTAGAGCTGACCTCTGGCCAGGCGGTCTGACTGTTATAAAAGGTCTTGTGAAATGGAAACCGAGAACATTCCAGCCACACGCATGAGAGACAGACATAGAAGATCTGTCGTGCCGTAAAGTGCAGAGTGCGTCGCGAGAGAAGACGTTCTTGAAACGCCCAGGCACGGTTACCCAAGGTCGTGAGGCCATTTCCAGAGGCGAACCGGGCTGGCAGATGCATCGCTCGCTGCCAGATTGTGCCCTCCTCCGAGGGCTGAACAATCTCGAGCTGAAGGCTTCGACATCCCGAGGCGATTTCGAACGTGCAGCCTCGAACTTTGTCAGGTAGATGGCGTGGAACGCGAAAGCCAGAGTCTGCATTGAGTGCATCATCGGCAGAAATCGTCAGTGCTGCGTGGGCGTATACCGAGTCCATCAGAGAGCATTCCCTTTGCCAATCGCGCTCATCATCCTGGATGATGCAGAGACTGTCGATCCAAAGGTACCTGTAGCCCAGCTGGATGGTCGTTACAATGGCATCTTTGAAGTTGGCCGCCAGCATCTCAAAAGGCAGTGTGACGCCAAAGCTTTCGATATTTGCCGTGGTGAGCAATATTTCCGGAAGTCTAGAGCCCCAACAATGACTGAGGGCAATGTATTCGACAGAGCCCGTCACAGTAGCCCTGAGCCGCTTTGAAGCGATCAACCTGGGTTTGCTAGTAAGTGAAAGATCAATCAACCTCGTGGGCAACTCTCTATCCTCTGGCGGTGTCCAGTCGTTGCACATGGCATGTCCTGTCTGACACGAACGTAGCCACCTATTGGCAAGCTCAAGAGGAGGGTGTTGCTCCAAAGGCTGGCTTCCAAACACGTCATGCTGTCTAGAAAGCTCATAGACATCAAAGCGGTGTGCCCACAGTCGTTGCTCGAACGATCCTGCTGCTATGACATACACGAAGGAGTAAAGAGCTCTGGTCACAGGTGCTGCGACGGCAGCAACCTTGTTCCAAGTAAACGCTATGTATGTCTTCCTGCCCGGGATCTGCGCATCTGTAACATCACCATCAGCATCAGCATCACTCTGAGTTTGCGAGAAAGCAGTCCATAGCATTGAGCATAAGAGGCATCCGTAGCGTACGGAAATCCCAAAATCATCGAGTGTAGCGTGATGAAGTATCGGCTCTTCCATCGTTACAGGTACAACTTCATCTCCATCAGGCTCAGAAACAGTGTGTTCGCTGGAGCCATCATCTTTAGCTGCGGCCGCCTCGATCTCGCTGTCGCTCTCAACAATTTGAGCATCCTCGATCCTCGAGTCCAGGAAGGGCGTAAAAACCGATGTGCAGCGACTACACAACGCCTTCCCCATGGCTGTTCCACGGTCGTTGTCCTGCGGAAATAACAAGACCCATGTCGCGTCGAGGCTTGGCAAGTTTTCTGCTACTTCGACCACTAGACGGGTGGTAATGGCTTCGAAGGACGGCGTATTCCCAATAAGCAGGAAAAGAAGCAGGAAATAGTAAGGAACGCGTTCAGCTTTGTACTGGCCTTGTATATCGGCTTATACTATGGTGGAACGTGCGTGGGGAATATATGCACCCGTCCGTCAGCACCCATCACTGTCGAGCCAATCAAAATCTCATCTTCCCTCCATTTCGCAATCCAGAAAGCTTACATGAAGACGACATACTGTAGTCATCCGAATCCGATGCCTTACTGCACTAACCATAGTTCTACGCATGCACGTAGCTAGCTGCTCTCTGCCTTGTCCAGCGCAGAAGTTTGTCGCTGCATAAGCACGTTGAAGATTACTTGGAGGCTTGATACGGATCTCTGATGGTGCGGACTCGGACTGCATAGTGCTTTGTGCTTGGCTCTTGAATTGATGTTGGGACTGCTATTGATGTTCTTAGCAAAGCTACGAAAACGTGTCAAGCGTCAAGAATGTCGCGTTTCGTGATGTATCGTGGCAACAAAAGACACCTCGGCGACTGAGGAAGACTGGTCTCTCTTGCTCGTAGCACTACCTTTTGATGGAGTGTCTATATCTAGTATGCGTCACTCTGCAGAAACGCGCAGCGTCCATGCAGGTCCTCGTGTCGGCCCCATTCATCTCTTCCAGCCATGAATCGCAGCGTCGATGTCTTTCCTGTACATCCTTTGCTGCTCGCACTGCTCAAGGAAGACTTTGTACTTGGCCTTCAGCAGGCTCTTCTCTCCCTCATCTTTGTTCGGGAATACTGCCTTTCCAGGCTTGCTCATTCGGTCCATGATGTCCCACAACGGCTCGCTCTTTCCTTCCTTGTCTGTACTGGCTGCCTTGGCACCAAGCATAGCAGCACCGTGGACGACAGCAGCGTGAACGTATCGTGGGATGAGGACGGGCATATCGCATGCCGTCGCCATGAGCGACATGAGGATTGGGTTTTGGCATTGCGAACCAGACATGAAGATCGAGCTGATGATGTGGCCAGCCTTGTTCATCTGCTCGATGATCTGATGCGTCTGCAGGGCAATGAACTCCATGGTGCCGTAGTAGTACAGCGCAAGGCCGTCAATGGACTTGTCTGATGAAAGGCCAATCACAGAACCCTTCATGTCTGGATCTGCCACTGGCGAGCGGTTCCCGAACAGATCGCCGTATAAGAAGAAGTGCCGACCGAGGTATGATATGGCTGGTGCGCCTTCCCGCTGCTGCATCTCCGTCAAATGCTCGTTGAGGTAGTCGTAGATGTTGGCATTGAATGTCTCGGCTACCGACATGGCCTCCTGGAAGGCGGGATGTGTTTCAACAACGTGCTTAAGCAGCTCACCAGTGGCTGACTGACCGCCTTCTGCAAGCCAGTAGTCCGGAATAAGCACATCGCGATAAGGTCCCCACACGCCATTTACGAATACTGGGTCCCGTGACATGGCGAGATGGCAAGTTGAGGTCCCGGCGACTGCTGCCAGACGTGTGAAGGCTTGCGAGACGTCGTTCTTGGGTGCAGTATCGTCCAGCTGTCCTCCCGAAAGGTTCACCTTGGCACCGACTGTGCCGATCCAACCAGCATAGGCGTCAATGACAGCACTGCCAACAGCAATGCCCGCTGGTAGGCCCATGTCGTAGCCTGCCTTTTCAGACAGGGTGCCAATGAGCTCACCGCCGGTTAGGTAACGACCGTTCTGCGACTGAGTTAGCCATGTATCCTAGCAAGATTTCAGTCCGGAAGCGAGTACCACCCCGTCAACGCCACCCATGCGCTTAAAGTTGTCCTCACACAGATCCTTCAAGCCAATCTCCGACAAGAAGTCTTCCTGCCAGCCCTTGACACTGCCGTCTACACCAACCGGAACGTAGCCCTGCTTGCAGACAACACTGCAAAAGCTCCTCGTTTCGCTGCCAGTGGCCATGTGTGTAAGGGCGTCCGGTAAGTCGTAGAACTTGCACTTATCGAACAGCTCCTTGGGCATGTTGTTCTTCAGCCAAAGCACCTTCGGGATCTCCATCTCGATGCTCATCTGTCCACCAACGTATCTGAGCAAGTTATGGTTTGTGGCGTTGATCTTCTTCGTCTCTTCTATAGGTCTGTGATCGAGCCACAGAATGACATTACGATCGTTCCCATCAGCATTGTCGAACTTTGGCCCTGTGACTGATACGGGCTCGTCTGTGTCTTCTCGGAATACTGTCAGAGAGCAAGTTGCGTCGAAGCCAATTCCTCGGACCGAATTGGGATCGATGTTGTGCTGGGACATCGCTCGCTGGATCGAGTTGCAGATGCATCTCCAGATATTGGTCGTGGATTGTTCCTGCAGCATACCAGATCAGCATCGATATTTCTGATTTAGCCTATCAATGGCTACTCGTACGTAGTAGCCAGTCTCTGGCTGCCAAAGCCCAATATTCTCGCTTGCCAGACCAACAATGTCGCCTTTGTCGTTCATAATACATGCTCGAGCACTACCAGTGCCCACATCGATGCCGATGTAGTGGTTCTTCTCTGGGTTGAGCTCATTGTGCGGATCGATAGACATCTGTCTCGACTGCTGCCGTGAAGGGTTGCGGTATGGCATGTTGGTAGCCATGCTGGGCGGCAAGGCGGTTCGTTTTATGATGTTGCCAATGGCTGTGGAATGGAGGGGTTCCTGGTGTATCGCTGGTTTCGCAGCACTGCGTTGGGCAGCGAGGAGATTGGAAGGGGGAGGCGGATGTGACGCGGAGAAGGGATGTGTCGTCGTCCAACGCAGTATAGAATATATGAGAGGAGGAATGGTTGAGGCTCGATACCAGTTCGCCGCTCACCGTAGCAAATCTTCGACTAGTCCCTGCCTGACTTCCAAGGCGACCACACGTCAGAGGTGGAGACGGCGGGGGGACGGTTTTCGCGGAGAGAGATTGGGAGGGCAGGGTGCTTCTAACGTGTGTGGGTGGACTCTGGTGGTCTAGAGTAGTGGTGGTGGCTGTCTGTCTCCCGGTGCACATGCACGTAGACTGCCTGAGGCAATGAAACTATCCCATGTAGTGTAGCTGGTCGTTTGATGTGATGCTGCTGATGGAACATGATATTATTATTATTGTTGTTGTTGTTCCTGTGTTCGCTTCGAGAAACAGCTCTTGACGCCGCCAACCAGGTCCCCGGACGCTTCGGCTTGTGATCTGCCGTGCACCGAAGTCAATCTTGGCATATGACATGAGCAGCTTCAATGGACAAGGTACCTTTGACAACATCGACGACCAGCGCACGGCAACATGAGATTTCAACTTGTTGTCAGCCTCGCGCTGGCCTTCCTGTACTCGCTCGCTCAGGCCGCCGAACAGCAGCGTAGCATCGACATCTTCGCTTGGCCATTGTCCGCGGCCAAGGCTCAGACCATTGCGAAAGTGACTTTCAACTCCACCGACGCCTCCATCAAAAGCTTCGCAACACCTTCGATACCCCAGGATGAACACATAGTACGAGTTGGCTTCTATCATCCATCTGGAGAATGGTCGGGCATCGCGACATCCGCCTCGAACTTCGCGCCGGAGAAGAGCAAGAAGCTGCAGCTCCATGTACGCCCGGATGGCGAGCTCTATCACGTTGGCTTCAAAGCGCTTAGCGAGCCGCCGAAGGAAAAGATCGTGCAGAAGAAGAAGAAGAAGAATGATGTCAAGGAAGTGCAGAAGGAGCATCTCGTCGTCGAGGTCGTCAAGGTCAAACCTGGACCGGTGCCGCAGCTGAACAAGCCAATTGTGGTCAGTCCCGACGGGAATGTGGAAGGCAAGGAGCCAGAGAAGACATTCTTGCAGAAGTGAGGCGACATCCCGTGCACGAAAAGATGACATGCTAACGCTAACTAGGTACTGGTGGGCAATTGGTGCGTTCTTGCTTCTACAGGTTGTTCTTGGAGGCAGTGGCGGTAAGGAGTGAAGAGGGCACACGCTCATGCGCCTGATCATGATCGCAAGATCTCTCGGGCCACATCATCTACGACAGGGCTGAGCATACCACTGATGGCACCTGGTACCGAGTCTGCTATATCGAGCATTGACTAGGCCGGCAACACAGGAAAATCATGGAAAAGTGTCGTAATTTTCCTCCTCGTGGTGCTGTCCAGACCATACGCTCCTCGTGTAGTTGGTCGCTGGGTTGATCAGGACGAGGAACTGTAGCATGGAATCAGGTGTATGCCGGTTGCTGCAGATGCTGTGACCGCCAAAGTCGTCTTTACTAGCCTTGAGGCTAACAAGCCAGATCTTCAACTTCATTCCCAATGGCTATAAAGACCGCGCCGCGTCTGCTCGCTCCTATCAATCTCGACGACCTGCCGAATAATGCAAAAATTCTTGTTGGAGTGTGCAGGAGCCCAAGCACGATGAACATGCCACCACTTCAATAGCTGCACTTATATACCAACGTCTTTGCGCTCATGCTCTGCACCTCGAACGCGTTTCATCGTGTTCGCATGCCTCTAGTGGACAAATGACCTTCTGCTCATGCGTAGTCCACGATGGTCGACGCACGGCATGTCAATGATGAAAGTGGTCGGGCCAATAATACAACCAATGGTACCTCTGTTCTGTCAACACAATTTCGAGATATCATCAAAACCCCAAATGTTGCTGGAAGCATATGGCTACAGTGCTACTACAACCCCGGTAATGAGATCGTTAAACATCAGACCTGAAATGCAAGCATGTAGCTCAGGGAAACTCGATTGACCTTGATGTTGCTGTCCCACGAGTTAATATAGCAACTACTGCAACCAAAAGTCAGCTGCAGACGGCTTCGCGCGACCCGAGCTGATACGCGTCTTCCTCTTCCGTCCTTGTCGCATTGATTTCTCTACTGACCATCACAAGCCGTTCGCCTTGCTGGCGACCTGCCTTTGCGCCTGAAGGCTGTTCCCTTGAATGATGATGACGTCTCTTCAAGTTGCATTGATCTACATGTATCATTCATCCCCTGGACGCGTCGCCAGAGCCACCATGGAGAATTCGTTATTACCTTCGGCCACCTTCAGATACCTCCGCACACCCAACTCCACAGCTCGATCACTGAGCGCATCCTCCGAATCATCGAGCACACCACGATCGATTGGTCCATTCCACGAGCCTTCCATCTCCCAAAGATGACCATCCTTACCTTTCACAAACGTGATGAAGTGATAGCCGATCGGCTCGCGAGCATCTGGAGCTTTACTATCTCCCATAACCGCTGAAGCCATGTGAGCCTTCTCAAGCTCGTCGGAATTGTAGAGGACATCAGCGCGAGGCAGCGGCTTGAGTGGCTCTGCTTCTTTGAGGAGATTGTCGATAAGCGAGTTGGGGTGGATGAATTGCCTAGCAGAGCCATTGCCAACGGCGTGAATGAGGCTGTACAACCCGCAAGCATGACCTATCGTCTGCTTGAACCACGTCACTGGCTCGTGATCGCCATGACCTTCGTAAGTGAGCTCTTTTGGCCCATCGTTGACGCGGACTCTGTTGTAAACATCGCCGGGAGAGATGAATATAATCTGGTTCGATTAGCAACGAGCCTTGTGGTTGTGGCGAGAGTCCTACGGCGTGGCATGGACGTGGCACCAGCGATAGAAGCTCGGGCTCATCTAAGCTGTAGATGTCGTAGAAGCCAAGCTTCGATGAAATGCCCAATCGATGTATCAAGTCAGTGAAGACTTCTGGGTTGTTCTCGAGTGGTATAAAGCCTTTTTTCCCGTTGGGCTTGTGCCAGACACCTGGTGTAGTGCTTGGTGTCGCCATCTATCAACACGCTATTGGTATCGTTTGGATTGTGAGTATTCGCTTGTGGTCAGGAGCTGCAATTGATTGTTGACGACATCCATATCACATTCTAGAGATGTGTTTGCCCTCTTTTCGCACGCAATTCGCTCGTTTCGCAATTCGTAAGGCGTGGCTGCCTTGTGAGCACCAGCCCCACCTCTCGACCTCACCTGCTTCACTCTTCACTTGTGTCGTAAGAAACATGAGACTGCGTCAACTATTAGAAGGCCATCTACCAAGCATGTAAGACTGCGCTCGTGCGAGTGTAAGCTGCGTGAACAGCTGAACAGCCATGACGCTCGCTCCAGGACGTGGGACACGAGTCAAGATGTCATATAATGTTCCCCGCCCAAGATATGTCTGTACACATCTCATTCACTACTGTCACGACGAAAAGTCAGAGCCACGGCTTCAGTTGCAGCGCTGTCGCTGTAAGAAGTCGACACACGACGTACTCGGCTGCTTTTAAGACCTTCCTAGGCCAGACAAATTCTAGTTAGGCCGCGGGTGTAAGCATCGGCAACTGCACAAACCTTTATGCAACAAACACTGGCCGATAGGCACAAAGAAGAGCACTCGCTTGCTACTCAGCGTGCCCTATGCTGTACTCTGCGGCGTCCCTGCTGCTGTCCCGATATCAACCAGCATGTCCCAGACTTCCAACCACAATCGCAAACAAGATCCTGTCCTCATCCTCTTCCTGGTCAAGGAACGGTAGAAAGTCCACCTTGAATTGCCATCGACCCTATGCCCGTGTCAATCATGCCCAACCGCGTTAAAACGGCCTTCCGAATGCCGTCAATTAGAATACTGTCACAGCCCATGAAGGGAAGCCTAAGCCCCGAAACAGCGCATCGCGGAGTCGTTCCTATACTTACACTGACAGCAATGAAGGACCATCTATGCTCATCTCGGCGTACTATGCTGCGCGCCGAGGTTACCGAAGGGGCAACTTGGAAGACGTTGCGAAGGTGTGTGTAGCGGAGTACGCGTCAACGCGACGTCGAGCGCGACAGGGTCGCGTCAGAAAGCTAATCTGGCGTTATCAATCTCGAACGCCTCCACTTCGACGACTTTGAGAGTGGCTACTCACTTGACACGACAACCAGACGCGTAGTAGGCATGGACCATGAACTGATCATGCTCCTGCATGTGGCGACTGAGGCTCGAACGTCGCTTGTGGTACATATGTAGTATACAGTCGTCTATCACTGCGCTCAATAGTCCGCCGAGCTATGCTATAGTACCATAATGATTCCCATACACCAAGATGCTTATGCGTAGAAGTTGACAGTGTCCTAGGCAGAAACGTTAGCCAATCTTCCTGAAAGAACAACATCGCAATAATGCTTACCTTCTTCTTCGCTTGCACCTCAGCAATAGCATCAACGTAATGCTCGTGACTGATCTTGCTCTGCCCACTTCGCAGCGCAATCATGCCTGCCTCGACACATACTGCCTTGAGCTGTGCACCACCGAACTCGTCTGTGCTGCGTGCCAACTCAGGCCAGTTCACACCCTCATCAACAGTCATCTTTCTGCTGTGGATTCTCAGAATCTGTGCTCTCGCTTCCTCGTTTGGCAACGGGAACTCGATCTTCCTGTCGAGACGACCAGATCTCAGTAGCGCAGGATCCAGCACATCGACACGATTTGTTGCCGCGAGGACCTTGATGCGCTCATCTGATGCAAAACCGTCCAGCTGATTCAGAAGTTCCAGCATAGTTCGCTGCACTTCTCTGTCTCCAGACTTGTCGCTGTCGAAACGTTTTGTGCCTACAGCATCCAATTCGTCGATAAAGATGATGGACGGTGCCTTCTCTTTCGCTAGCGCGAAGCAATCGCGGACAAGCTTTGCGCCATCTCCAATAAACATTTGCACAAGCTGTGGACCCGCAAGCTTCAAGAACGTGGCTTCGGTTTGGGCGGCGCAGGCGCGAGCGAGAAGAGTTTTACCGGTACCGGGTGGACCGTACATGAGTGCGCCTAAGCATCATGTTAGCTAATGCTTCTGACAGCAAATACGACATGTTCTTACCCTTTGGCGCCTTGATGCCAATCTTCTTGAAGCGTTCTGCCTCCTTCATCGGCCATACTACTGCCTCGACAAGCTCCTCGATCTGCTTGTCGAGACCACCGACATCGGTATACTTCTCCGTAGGCTTCTCATCAACCTCCATAGCCTTGACTCTGCTGTCGTACTCTGCCGGTAATGTGTCGAGAATCAGGTAGCTGTCCTTGTTCACACCAATCAAGTCACCCGGCTTCAGCTTTTCATGGTCCACAAGTCCTATCAGCGGCAGGAAGATGGTCTGTCGGGTTGATGTCTTGATGACTG